>CAUYPK010139354.1:0-14695 GCA_963574355.1 Loris lydekkerianus
CAGAGTTGGGGAAGTGTCTCTCCAAGATTAGACCCCAGCAGGATCACTCTATTGTTGCTGGATCTTTGTAGGGAGTGACCCTGTGTAGTTCCTCTGGGGCTGCCCCAGCCAGGGAGTTCTGGTTGTGGAAGCAGCTCCGGAGTGTGAAACACCCGGATCCAGCAACAGGGCAGGAGGTGGTGCACACGGTTTTGGAAGTGCCTGGTGCCCAATGACTTTGGCACAGAGAGCCCAAGGCTCCAGCAGCCTCTGGCCAGGAGAAGGGCTCTGCACAGAGGCAGGGAGGGCTCTGGAAGGCACACAGCTACCCAAGTCCCTGGCCAAATGAGCGGACCACTGTCGAGGCAGAGAGGGTACAAGAGGGAGGACGCAGGTTTGCGTGGCTCCTGCAGCTCCAGGTCAGGGCATGCAGGGGCTCGCCAGGCGTGGGTTGCAGGTCGGGGGTTGCTGTGCAGCTCTTATGGAGGTCCAGGTGGCGCCAAGCCCAGGATTTTGAGGTTGCTATGAGCTGTGATGCCACAGCACTCTACCCAGGGCAACAGCCCGAGGCTCTAGTGTGCCAAAACCGGTCTCACTCTGTCCCTGAGGGTTAAGGCTGTAAGGCAGCTCAGTCCCCACCTTTAGGCTGCTCAGTCACTAGGTTACCAGCTCCCGCCTGATCCTTCCTCTGCGACCCTGAGAGCGGAGCTTGCCGTGGCAGTTCTCTCACAATGGCTCCCTGTGGCCCACAGCTGAACACTATTTGATCCATCCAGCTCAGCGGCTCAGCGGCTCAGCGGCTCAGTCTTGGGCCCTAGACAATGCCCAAAGTTCTCCGCACTCCTGCTCAAACTCAAGACAGTTCAACTGAGTGCCAAGTCCAAAAACATTGAAACAGTTCACAGGTAAGGCCTTTCCGGTTTGCAGTCTCACTGCTGCTTGTACTTACGGCTGCCGGCGGGATTAGGACGATCGAACACACGCAACCACTTGCCAGTTTTCCACTGTTTTTGTCCTCCTCTCAGGATCCAGAAGTCCCTTGCTGACTCCCGTTCCCAGTTGCAGGGAAGCTATTACCCAGCCACCATCTTGCTCCATCCCACAAATCCAACTTTGTAGGGGAAACTGAGCCCTGATCTTTAGCATAAGACTCAATTCCTGTTAGAGAGACCTGGTAAATTTCACATAGTGGGCCTAATGCCACCAGCAAAGCAGCTGAGAAGCCAGTGAGTTCCCATTTCTTCAAGACTGAAGAGTCTTCAAATTGTTTCTCATTTTGATGCTTGAAGACGTCTCCCCACTCTGTATGGCCTCTTCTAGACAGTATATAATTGTAAATACTCCCCTTCAGTAAAGTTGCCCAGCTCAGGCAGCAAAAACATCTGGCACATTCCTGGGGTGTCCTTAGCTGCCAGCATCTGATTAGAACCTTGTCTCTGGCCAGGAGTGGCCACGCGGCTCCCACTTCACATCTTTTCTATTAACCTGGATGGAGTTGAAGCACATTCTCCTTAGTAAATTATCACAAGAATGGAAAAGCAAGTATCCAATGTACTCAATACTAATGTGAAGCCAGCAGATGAACTACTACTACACACTCACAGAGAGAAAAACTCAATTAAATTCAAACTGAGGAGGAGGGAGAGGAAGGGGAGAGGAGGGAGGGGGTGGTAGCTCTCACCTAACAGGCACCATGTAAGGGCATGCAGCATGCCCCTGGGTGAAGGGCTCGACTGCAACTTGAACTTTTAACAAAACCTTTAACCAACACAAACAACATAACCTAATCATGTGTACCCTCAGATTAATCTGAAATTTAAAAAGAGATGACAGTATGTGAAACCTACTGACGAAAACACTACAGAGACGAGGGCTTGGGCAAGGGTGGCTGTCCAGTGGGTTCTGGGTGGTGCTTTCTCTGACGGAGCTGAACAAAGGCCCCACTTGTTGCCTGTGCCCCATCATAACCATGCCACCCGCCTGTCTGCATGCTGACAAACCCCATGCTGTCTGCCACCCTGGGCCAGTCCCTGCACTCTGTTAGCTGGAAGGCCCTTCTCCTCTCCCTACTCAGTTCTGGTCCCCAGAACTGCCACCAGGCCTGCCACACAGGAGGCCACTATTGACTCAATGTCCATGTCCCCCCCAGGTCCTAGGTTGAAACCTAATCCTCAAAGTGAGGTATGGTACCCGACTCCCTGAACAAAAGCATCTGCCTGAGGGCCGCTTATGTTTCAAGTTCCCTGGTCAGTAAGATTAGCTGCCCAGACTTGGGAATTTTCTGTTTCACTGATCCCCTCCCTTCTGACTTGTTTTTCAGAAATGATGGAGCTTCCTTGCAGCCACGAGATAATTGCAGGCCTCACGCACCTGTTCAGAGAAGTCAGTACAAGCAGACGGCTGAGCTGTGGACCCCCTTCCTGCGCACAAGCCAGAGGGAGCAACCCACCCCACCGTCACACTCCTGAGATCTCCACCTGGGCAGGGCTTAGCCACCATTTTCTCTTGTTACATGTTCTAATTTTTAATTATTGTGAATACATAATACTTGTGTGTTTTTTTAGGTACGTGTGATGTTTTCATGCAGGCATAGAAGGTAATCAAATTAGGGTAACTGGAGTATCCATTGCCACAAGGATTTATTATTTCTTTGTATTAGGAACATTCCAATTCACTCTTTTAGGGTTTTTTTATTATTATTTCGAGTCACAGTCTCACTCTGTCACCTCAGTTAGAGTGCTGTGGCACCATCACAGCTCACAGCAACTTCAAACTTCTGGGTCAAGAAATCCCTCCACCTCAGCCTCCCAAGTAGCTGGGACTACAGGCACATACCACCACACCTGGCTAATTTTTCTATTTTTCATAGAGATGGGGTCTCGTTCTTGCTCAGGCTGGTCTCAAAATCCTGGCAAGCCTCCTGCCTTGCCTTCCCAGAGTACTTAGATTATAAGCCTGAGCCACACTGTGCCCGACCTCTTCCAGATCCTGTAAGGTAAGCCCTAACTTTGTGTTGATTATAGCCACTTTATTGTGCTATCACAAGCTGCTCACTCTATCTAACTACCTGACTGTGTTATCCCTATTTTCTGATCATGCCACGGGTATGTGTCAATGTGATTTCTCACTGGCTCAAGTGCCCTGCAGGCTGAGGCAGGAGGATCTCTTGAGCCCAGAAGTTTGTTTGAGGTTGCTGTGAGCTATGACACAATAGCACTCTAGCCTGGGTGACAGAACAAGACTCTGACTCAAAAAAAAAAAAAATTAAATGAATAAAATTTAGAAAAGCTCAGCGCCCATAGCACAGTGGTTCTGGCACCACCAGTCACATACACCAAGGCTGGCAGGTTTGAACCCAGCCCAGGCCAGCTAAATAGCAATGACAACCACAACAAAAAATAGCCAGGCGTTGTGGTGGGTGCCTATAATCCCAGATACTTGGGAGGCTGAGGCAAGGTTGCTGTGAGCTGTGATACCACAGCACTCTACCCAGGGCGACATGGTGAGACTCTGTCTCCAAAAAAAAAAAAAAATCATGCATTAAAAAAACAATACAGTCCCTTGCTGCTTAATGACAGGGTTCTGTTATGAGAAATTTGCCTTTAGGCAATTCCATCACTGTGTGGACATAACAGAGGCTGCTGCACACCTCTGTGCGGGTGGCCTGTGGCCCCAGGGCCGCAAACCTGCCCACCAGGTGACTGTGCTGTGCACTGTGGCAACCGAGACCTGAGTGTTTGTACACAAGACAGGAAAGGCACAGTAGGAGCCGGTGTAACACCCTCCCGGGACCACATCATGCACAGTCTGTCGGTCACTGCCCAAACGTCCTTATGCGGTGCACGACTGGGCCATAAGCCAGGGGGCTGATAAACAATCGAAATTTGTTTCTCATAGTTCTGGGGACTGGGAGTCCAGGATAAAGTCTCCGGCAGGTTTGTGTCCGGAAGGGGCCAGGCAGCCTAGGGCCTCTTTTCTGAGGGCTCCTCCCCCAGGACCTCTTCCCCCCTCCCCCCCGAGGCCCCACCTCCCAGCACCATCACCCTAGGGAGATGTTTCAGCATTTGAACTGGGGAGGAAGAACACTCAGTCTGAGGCAGTTGGGCAGACCCAAGCTGCCCTGGACACTCCGTAGGGAGGTGTCTCTGTCAGATCCAGAAGACCTGGTTTCTCCTTTAGCATGGAACGGAGCGCTGTTCCTCTGGTTGAGAGCCAGAAAGAAGATCTGACTTTCAAAAAATACATCTTTAAATATGAGAGAGCAGCTCAGCTTGATAGCACTCCTGCTGGGACAAGCACGGAAAGTAAGGCAGGGGCACCCCCACATCCCACAGGGCACCCCCCACACCAGGAAGGCCAGGAGGGGCCAGACTCACCAGCTTTACGCCATCCGGGCTGGAAGGCAGTAGCAGATACTAGCTCACAGCAACCTCCAACACCTGGGCTCAAGTGACTCTCCCACCTCAGCCTCCCAAGTAGATGGGACTATAGGTGCCACCACATTCTGCTAATTTTTGTATATTTTTAAGAAACAAGGTCTCGCTATGTTGCCCAGGCTGGTCTTGAACTCCTGGCCTCAATTGATCCACCCACCTCAGCCTCCTTGAGTATTAGGATTACAGGCATGAGCTGCTGGGCCTAGCACCTGGCACTTTTAGCCACGAAGTTCACATGGCTGAAAATACAATATCTAGAGTTTACCTGAGGCAAGGAAAGGGCAGCTGGCCCAGAAGACTTGGACTCAAGTAGCCTTGGATATGAGCTCCGTTGTGCCTTTGTTACAAGCAGGGTTTTAAAGGCAAAAAAGAGGGACAGGGATTGTGCTGATATAAATTTGTCTGCCAGGAAGTCTTATGGGTTTACAGAAGTGACATTGACTAGCGGATTGGCTGTACATTGTTACGCTACAGGTAGGATTACAGTGTCCAGTGCCACCATCCTGGGGGGTTTGTAGCTACTGTGGCAAGAGTAAGCAGTTTCAATCTGAGAGTGGGGGAGTAGGGTGTGATACCGCCTCATTTTAACAACTAACTATGCTGATAATTTAAAATGACTCACCTTCCTCAGAGAAAAGGCCTCTTCTCATTAACTGTTGTTGAGATTTAAGAAAACTTTATATACAATAGAGCCTCTGTACGTTGACCACCCACAGGACTGTAACAGACTGGTCAACGTATAGAGGTGGCCAATATAAGGAACTAGGCCTGCTGTCCATCAGCTTAAGGAGGTGGGGCAGTCAACTACGGAGGTTCTACTGGATTTTGGACACAAGCCTGTCATTGGGGTTTTAAAGGATTTAAAGATTCCTTTGATGGTAACGCAGCACGGAGGCTCAGGCAGAGGAAAGGCAGGACTCTTTGTTACTTGAGCAAACAGGCTGCACAGGCTGACCCAGCAGGCTGGGCACGGCCAAGGAGAGAATCAACAAGCTTGAAGACACATCACCAGAAACACAAAGGAAAGAAAGCATGAAAATAATTAAACAGAATGTCCAAGATTTATGGGGCAATCACAAAAGATAATTTACTCACACATAATAGCAGTACTAGGAGAAGAGAGAAAGGAACAGAAGACATATTTGAAGTGATAACGGCTTAGAGTTTTGCAAAGTTAATGTCAGACACCAGAACACAGAGAACACCGAGCGTGATAAATAGAAAACAGCCACACTTGGCACACCCTATTCCACTCGCAGAAATCAAAGACAGGGAGGATATTTTGTAAGAAGTCAGATAAAAAAGTTGGTTACCTACAGAGGAACAAGGATAACAATTATATTTTGACTTCTCTTCAAAAATGGTGCAATCAGAAAGAAATAAAACTCTTAATGAGCCAAAGGAAAAAAATTCCAGCCTAGAATTTTTTTTTTTTTTTTTGAGACAGAGTCTAACTATGTGATCCTCAGTAGTGCCGTGGCGTCACAGCTCACTGCAACCTCAAACTCTTGGGCTTAAGCGATTCTCTTGCCTCAGACTCCCAAGTAGCTGGGACTACAGGCACCTGCCCCAACACCCGGCTGGTTTTTTATTGTTGTTGTTGTTGCACTTGTCATTGTTGGTTAGCTGGCCCAGGCTGTGTTCAAACCTGCCAGCCTTGGTGTATGTGGCTGGTGCCATAATCACTGTACTACCAGCACCGAGCCCAGCCTAGAATTCTGTATCTAAGGCTGGGCAAGGTGGCTCATACTGTAATCCCAGCACTCTGGGAGGCCTAGGCAGGTGGATCACTTAGGCTCACAAGTTCAAGACCAGCCAGAGCCAGAGCCAGACCCCATCTCTAAAAATAGCTGGATATTGTGGTGTAGTTCCTGTAGTCCCAGCTACTTGGGAGGCTGATGCAAAAGAATCACTTAAGCCCAAGAGTTGGAGGTTGCTGTGAGCTGTGATGCCACAGCACTCTACTGGGGATGACAAAATGAGACTCTGTCTCAAAAAGAAAAAAAATTCTGTATATAGCAAAATTATCCTTCAGAAATGAAGGATCAACGAAAAATGTTTCCAACAAACAAAAACTTGGGAATTTGTTGTCAGTAGGCCTGCCTTCAAAGAAAAGCTAAAAGAAGTTCTTTGTGGGCTGTAACCCTTCAAGGCATTTGTCTTTCTTTTTTCTTCCTCTCACTTGGAACAGAAAGGTGGGTGGCCTAAGATAGCTCCCCTTGAGGGTGACTGTCAGCTGCTGTCTGTGTTTACTGATTCCCCCCATAGGTGTAGAGAGTACCGGTGTTGCTGAGGCCCCTGCTGTCCCTAGGCAGTCTTCTGGAATTCCAGCCTATTCTAAGCTTTTACCCACAAAGTCTCTGATATAAAATGGATCAGTATTTGCATATAACCCATTCTTCCTTCTTCTGAATACTTCCCTAGATTACTTAGAATACGCATACCTAATACAATGTGATGCTGTGTAAATAACTCTACACTGTAGTTTTGTTTGTATTCTTTTTGATTGTTGTACTGTTTTTTGTGTGTTTTTAGACCTCTCAGATCCTGATGACTGCTGCACATTACCCCCCTCCGCAACACCTTCCATCTGTGCCTGGTTGAATCCCAGAGCTCAGAGCCTGCAGGTACCGAGGGCTAACGCCTGTACTTCTTCCTTCTTTCCCCAAGCACGGCGGCAATTTCTCCGATCTCCAAGCTGTTGGGGCTTCTAGAGGTGCCCCCACAGGAGTTTTTAAATCTGCACTAGCCAGGCTCAGCCTTCAGCACTTCCTCCTTGGCTCCTTGGCTCCGCGCCTGTAGCACAAGGGTTCTGGCACCAGCCACACACGCTGAGGGTGGCGGGTTCAAACTCCGCTTGGGCCAGCTAAACAACAATGACGACAGCAACAGAAAGTAGCCGGGCGCTGTGGCGGGCGCCTGTAGTCCCAGCTACTTGGGAGGCTGAGGCAAGAGAAGCTCTTATGCTCAAAAATTTGAGGTTGCGGGTGGCGCCTGTGGCTCAAAGGAGTGGGTGCCGGTCCCACATACCGGAGGTGGTGGGTTCAAACCCCGCCCTGACCAAAAGCTGCAAAAAAAAGAATTTGAGGTTGCTGTGAGCTGTGACGCGACAGCACTCTACCAAGAGCGAAGTTCCTCCTCCAAGTCGTTGGTTCCCGAGGCTGTGACTCTGACTTCCTGTCTCTTCAGATTTGAAGGGTGGTGGTTTTTCATGTGACCTCAATTCTCTGGTGCAGCTAAGAAAAGTCATCTTCTCTCTTGTTGTTAGGCCAGGAATGACTTCTTCTTCTTCTTCTTCTTTTTTAAATTTAGTCTCCGTGGAGACTTTCAAAGATTGCCAGTGCTGACACACTGTCAGTCGTTGGGCCAAGGTACTGAGGAAAGTTTTTAATCAGCAGTAATCTCTCCTCCAGTGAACCTCTCTCCCACCACTTCACAGAGCCAGATATGGCCACTTCTGGGCTCTCTGCAAGTCTCAACTTGGATTTTCAGTAAAAATACATAGTTTCAAAAGATGCACCTCCTCCGCGGATCTCTATTTTTTTTTTTTTTTTTTTTTTTTTTGAGATAGAGTCTCACTTTGTCGGCCTCGGTAGAGTGCTATGGCGTCACAGCTCACAGCAACCTCCAGCTCTTGGGCTTAAGCAATTCTCTTGCCTCACCCTCCCGAGTAGTTGGGACTAGAGGTGCCCGCTACAATGGCCGGCTATTTTTTTTGTTGCAATTTTGCTGGGGCCAGGTTTGAACCCACCACCTTCAGTATGTGGGGCTGGCGCCCTACCCACTTAGCCACAGGCACTGTCCCTGTTCTTTAATTTTTTATTTATTTTATTTATGCATGTATGTATGTATGTATTTTTTGAGACAGTGTCTCATTTTGTCACCCTCGTAGGTGCTGTGGTGTCACAGCTCACAACAACCTCAAACTCTTGGGCTCAACTGATTCTCTTGCCTCAGCCGCCCAAGTAGTTAGGACTACAGGCATCCACCACAACACCCAGAGACGGGGGTCTCGATCTTGCTCAGGCTGGTCTTTTTTTTTTTTTTTTTTTAATACAGAGTCTCACTGTACTGCCCTCGGGTAGTGTGCCATGACGGCATGACATCACATGGCTCCCCGCAACCTCTAACTCATGGGCTTACTCGATTCTCTTGCCTCAGCTTCCCGAGCAGCTGGGACTACAGGCGCCCGCCATAACGCCTGGCTATTTTTTGTTCTAGTTTGGCCAGGGCTGGGTTTGAACCCGCCACCCTCGGCATATGGGGCTGATGCCCTACTCATTGAGCCACAGGTACTGCCCTCAGCTGGTCTTAAACCCAGGAGCTCAGGCAATCCACCACCTCAGCCTCTCAGAGCGCTGGAATTACAGGTGTCAGCCACGGGGCCTGGCCCTCACGTTTTTCATTTTTAAAACAGCTTTAGTGAGATGTAATTCACATACCATAGAGTTCACTCAATTAAAATGTACCATTTGCTGGTTTTGAGTATATTCATAGAGTTGTACGTGCATCACAATAATTTTAGAGTATTTCATCCCTCACCCCCATCCAAATACTGCCCACATCAGTCTCACTCCCAGCCCTCCCCCCAGCACATGCAGCACCCCGCTTTCTGTCTCTGTGGGTTTCCTATTCTGGGCATTTCAGGTGGCTGGAACTGCAGGGCGTGTGGCCTCTGTAAGGCCTTTGTAACTGGTTTCAGCGGTTTGGGAAGAACACCTGAGCCTCCTGTCTGTCTTCAGCCAGCTGTGCAGTGTGGGTCCTCGTTGGCTGGGGACTTTCTTGCCCAGGTCCTTGCCCAGAGGCAAGGGGGTGTCCACACCCGCCCTAGACAGCCCTGGGCAACATTGTAGCAGAGCCTGGCACCCGGTCATGAGGTTGTCCAGCATGAGCATGTGTTGGCCACAGACTCCATCCTCATCCTGTCAGTGTCCACTGTCCAGCAGACCTCACGCAACTGGAGTCACACTGTGTTTGTCCTCTCGTGACCAGCTTATTTCATGTAGCATAATGTCCTCAAGATTTCTCCTTGTTGTAGTGTATGTCAGGATTTCCTTCTATTGAGGGCAGAATGCTTGTCCGTTGTGTGGCTAAACCACATTTTGGTTGCTGGAAGAGCTCAAAGCATGCCACTCCGGCACACGGACTGTTCTAAGTTAAAGGCACTTGAAAAACAGAAAGTACAAGACCACTCTGACCTTTGCCCTCTTCCTTAAAGGCAGGAAGTGGAATTCTTGTGTGAAAGATGCCCTCCCCGTGCCAGAGGAGAGTGTCACTCTTACTGCCAGGGATGTGACACATTGAGGCAGAGGTGGGTCTGTACAAAACACGTCACCATATGAACCCTGACCATTTTTTTAAAATTTAACTTCTGTAAAACCGTAAGAAAAGGCCAGATGTGGTGGCTCACGCCTGTAACCCTAGCACTCTGGGAGGCCAAGGCAGGTAGATCCCTTGAGGTCAGGAGTAAGACCAAGACCCCATCTCTGAAAAATAGCCGGGCTTTGTGGCGGGAGCCTGTAATCCCAGCTACATGGGAGGCTGAAGCAAGAGAATCGCTTGAGCCTGAGTTGGAGGTTGCTGTGAGCTGTGATGCCACAGCACTCTATCCAGGACAAAAACGTGAGACTGTTTTAAAAAACTTAAGTTATACAAGTTCACATAATAAACTCATAATAGGAATATTCATTATTTGTTATTTCTAAATGATAAATTCATTAAAATACCTCATTTTTTTATTTGCCAATTTTCAAAATTTCTTTAAAAAAAATTCACTTCAGGTCAATATGAGGGGACAAACGATTAGGGTACATTGTTTGTGTTTGTTAGGTAAAATCCAAACTGTAGTTTCACCCTTCACCCAGGAGGTGTGCCATGTACCCGTTAGGTGACACACCCAATGCCCCTTCCGCCTCCCTGCTCCCCCCACTTGAATTTAGTTATATTTTTCTTTCATAGGGGTTTGCAGTTATTTATCTACTAATCTCACATTGAATTCATATTGAATACCCTGGATACTTGCTTTTCCATGCCTGTGATACTTTATTATGAAAAATGTTCTTCAACTCTATCCAGATGTAATGTCTCCATATTTTTTTCACAGTTTCTTAACACACAGATGCCCAGAGCTGGGGATGTTATGTTAAAATGGCCCTCCATTGCTGATAGGGGAGCGTCAGCTGCCCAATTCCTCAGAGCATAATTGGGCAGTGTACATCAAAAATCTAAAGATTAAATTACCCTTTCACCTGTCATCCTACTGTGGGATCTACACCAGAAAAACAGAAATGTACATAAAGACTTACTTACAAGTAGGTTCAACGACATATTTATATCATAATAGGGAAAATCTAGAGATAAGCTAACTGTCCACTAACAGAGAATTAAAGAAATTCTTTTAAGAGAGGTGCAGTGGCTCATGCCTGTAATCCCAGCACCCAGCCTAAGGCAGGTGGATCACTTGAGCTCAGGAGTTTGAGACCAGCCTAAACAAGACAAGACCCCCTAGCTGTACTAAAAATAGAAAAACTAGCTGGGCGTTGTGGTGGGCACCTATAGTCTCAGCTACCCAGGAGCCCGAAGCAAAAAGATTGCTCAAGCCCAAGAATTTGAGGTTGCCATGAGCTATGACACCATAGCACCCTAGCCTAGCCAGGGCGACCAAGACTCTGTCTCAAAAAAAAGAGAGAGTGAGAGAGAAATCCTTTTAGTGCTGGACTATGGAAGACACAGACACACCTTGGAGAGACTATGAATTTGGGTCTGGACCATCATTGCAATAAAGCAAATATTGTAGCAAAGTGAACCACATGAAGTTTGTGGTTTCCCAGTACATATAGAAGTAGTGTCTACTAAATGCATAATAGAATTATGTCTAAGAAATGTACTTGCCTTAATTTAAAATACTTTATTGATGAAAAATTCTAATGATCATCTGAGCTTTCAGAGAGGCATATTCCTTTTGCTGGTGGGGGGTCCTGCCTTGATGTTAGTGGCTGCTGACTAATAAGGGTGGGGTGACTGTGGCAGTTCCCCCATAAAGTCTGCCCCACTCATTGATTGGTTCTGCCTTTCACGGAAGACTTCTCTGCAGTATGTGATGCTGTGGACAGCATTATACACACAGCCGCTCTCTCTCGAAATTGAAGTTGATCCTCTCAAACCCTGCTGTTGCTTTATCAACGGAGTTCCTGTAATATTCTAAGTCCTTTGTTGCCATTTCAACAATGATCTTGACATCTTCATCAGGAGTAGAATCTGTTTCAAAACACCACTTTTCTTTCTTTGCTTATCCGGAAGAAGCAAGTCCTCATCTCTTCAAGTTTTATCATGTGCAGCAATTGAGTCCCATCTTCAGGCTCCATTTCGTTTTTCTTTTCTTTTCTTTTTTTTTTTAAGACAGAGTCTCACTATGTCACCCATAGCAAAGTGCTGTGGCATCACAGCTCACAGCAACCTTCAACTCCTGGGCTTAGGCAATTCTCTTGTCTTGGCCTCCCGAGTAGCTGGGACTATAGGCACCCACCACAACGCCCGGCTATTTTTTGTTGCAGTTTGACTAGAGCCAGCTTCGAACCCGCCACCCTCCGTATACGGGGCTGGCACCCTACCCACTGAGCCACAGGTGCTGCCGGATGAAATGTATTTCTTTAGTAATAAGACCTGAAAGTCAAAATGATGCCTTTATCCTTGGGCTGTTGTATCAGCAGGCATGAAAACAATATTGGCTTCAACTTAAAGTCACCAGCTATGTCAGTCCCTAATTAGAGTGTAAGCCTGTCCTTGGAAGCTTTGAAGTTACAGAAGTGTCTACATGGCATCTTTTCCCAACAGAGGGCTGTTTATCTGCTTGGACATCTGTTCAGTGTGGCCTCAGTGATCTTGGCTGGATCTTCTGGGTGCCTTCCTGCGGCTTCTCCATCAGCACCTGCTGCTTCACCTTGCTCTTTTATGCTATGGCAATGGCATCTTTACGGCCACCTCATGAACCAACCGTGCTTCCAACTCTTCTTCTGCAGCTTCCTCACCCCTCTTGTATATACGCAAAGCGAGTGGAATAAACACCAGCACACTGAGTCCAAATTAAGCAAGGGCCGAGAGCGAGCTCACACCTCAAAGTCTCTCCACCCCTAGAAGCAGGGGTGGAAACCTTTTATAAGGGGCTTTCGGTAGGGGCGGGGAATCCTTAATGCAAGCCGAATTTGACAAGAGCCAACACCTGGTAAGGGGAGTCCTCACGAGGGGTAGTGGGTAGTTATTGGGCAGGGGTATTGGAGTTATTACTAAACTCTTTCAGCTGAGCTTCCTGTCTTAGCGGGGGAGTGTTGAAAGCCCCTAGCAAGATGGAGTTGTGGCATAACACTCTCAGCCTTCACAGAATTGAAGCAAGTTAGTGTCTTGTTCTAGACTAGGCTTTGGCTTAAGGAACGTTGTGGCTGCTTTGATCTTCTGTCCAGACCACTCAAGCTTTCTCCATATTAGCAGTGTGCCTGTTTTGCTTTCTTGTCATTTGTTATGTTCCCTGGAATGGCACTTTAGTTTCCTTTAATTTAAATTTCCTTTGTATCTACCACTTGGCTAGCAGTACAAGAGGCCTGGCTGTCAGCCTTTCTCAGCTTTCCACGTGCCTCCCTCACCAACCTCGATCATTTCCAGCTTTTGATGAAAAGCTGGGAGATGTGCAGCTTTTCCTCTCACTTGAACACTCAGAGGCCATCACAGACTGATTAACTGACCTGATTCTTTCCAGACAGTCGGGTCTTAGGGAACAGAGAGGCCAGAGGAGAGGGAGAGAGATGGAACGGCAGGTTGGGGCAACAGTCAGAACACACACACCACTCGTCAGGAAGTTGCTGCATTATGTGGGCACAGTTTGTGGTGCCCCCCAAATGATGACAATAGTAGCATCAACAATTATTACAAGATATCATAATTACAGTGTACCTCCAAGAGGCCTATCTCCAAATGCCATCACACTGTGGTTTCATGGTGCTTCGGCATATGAATGTCATGGCTACACAGGGATGAGTCCCTGGGGCCCTTTCCCCTGATTGCCAGGGTTGGAAACACACACGAGACCAGGAGGAGCCTGGAGCCAGGGCTCCCTTTTCTGAACCTAAAATCAGTGTTTACAGTCTGCTGGTGGGACAGAAGTGAAACTGGAAAAGCCACAGAAAATCTGGGACACATGTGTTACAAGCTGAGCTGCACACATCTGTCCTTCCATGGCGTTGTGGGCTGTTTGGGGTCAATGTCAGTAGCCTTGGACCATGAGGGACAGCCTCACTCCCCACCAGGCAGCACCCTCAGGTGCAGTCAGGATGCTGACTGACATGCAACAAGTGATCAGCAGGCAGAAGCAGAGCGGCCCAGCGTGCCGCCCTCATGGGCATTCAGCCCCGCAGCGTCTGGCTGTGCTGGGGCTGCCACAGCACAGCACTGCAGACTGGGCGGTTTAAGCAACAGAACGTCCTCTCATGCAGCACTGAAGGCCAGAGGTCTAAAATAAAAGTGAGGGTGTGAGTGAGAATCTGTTCCAGGCCTACGTCCCCAGCTAGGAGATGGTCATTTTTCCCACGTCCTCACAGCTTCTTCTCCCTTTTATAACAATGCCAACGAAGTGGATTGGGGCCCAACCTATTGGCCTCTCTTCAACTTATTACACCTGCAAAGGCCCTATCTCCAAATGAGGCACATCTGAGATGCTACGGTTAGGATGCTAACCTACAGATTTGGGAGAGGACACCCACCAGTCAATCCATAATAGGCAGCTTCTATGCAAGGTTCAACCCAACCTGAAGGTGACTAGGCTGATCTAGGAGTCTGATGAAGGGGGAAACTCAGGCCCAAGTGGGATTCTGGGACCAGGGTGCTGCTCTGAAGGTGCTGGGCTGCTGGGCTTGCCAGGCTGTAGGGCAGAGGTGCCCCCATGACTAATACTTGTGTTTCCCTAAAGTCCACAAGTTGAAGCCCAAACCCCCCATATGATAATGTTTGAGGTGGGGCCTAGGTGGGTGGTTAGGTTGATTAGACGAGATGGTGAGAGTGGAGCCCACATGATGGAATTAGTGCCTGTACAGGAACAGGGAGACACAGAGCCAGTTATTCAGGACGCTGAGCTGGGAGAGGACCAGCCTGAGCAATATGTGAGACTCCATTGCAAACATTAAAAAAAGTGATCAATAGCCGGGTGCTGTGGTAATTATAGTAATCAATAGCCTCCCTGTAGTCCCAGCTACTTGGGAGGCTGAGGCAAGAGAATTGCTTAGGCCCAAGAGTTT
>CAUYPK010139358.1:0-37818 GCA_963574355.1 Loris lydekkerianus
TGTCCTGAAGGAGAGTTAAGGGATGAAAATTTAGCAAGTAACCTGATGGATTTGAGCAGCATCAAGAGAGAAATTTGAAGAATGCACATCAACCCTGCTGAGGAGAGCTGTGACCACAAGGACACAAACAAAAGGTACAAAACCTATCACTGAGCGGAAGGGAGTTCCCCCTCCGCCATCAGATCGAATTAAGAACCCCACAGACAAACGTCCAGAAATCAAAGGCCCTCCCACTACACACCACGGGAGAGACCTACTAAAATCTGAATCTACCTCCCCTACTAGGGTGCCAGGGCATTCTCCTAACAGGCATAAAATTCTATAAAACTGTAGATAACCTTGGCCTGCAACTCTGAAATCCCAGCCCCCCTTGGGCAGCAATATAACCAAGCAGAAAGCTGAACTGAACTGAATGGGCTCGCTGCCGTGACTCCCAGCTCCTGGCGCTCCCCCGCTCCCCTCACTCTGGGATCTGGAGGCCTGAGCACTGGCCAGGCGGCTGGGCAGAACTGAGTGTGCTTGCTGCCATGACTCCCAGCTCCTGGCGCTCTCCCGCTCCCCTCACTCTGGGATCTGGAGGCCTTAGCGCCGGCAGGGTGGCTGGGCAGAAAGCTGAGCAGAACTGAGTGTGCTTGCTTCCCGCAGCCCAGGGCTCCTGGCGCTCTCCCACCCCCGCCCTCACACTGAGAACTGGAGGCCTGAGCAGCAGCAGGACAGCTGGGGAGAAAGTAGAGCGGAAATGAGACCCACATCAGAGCAGCAACTCCCTGAGGTGGCTGAGGCCACACCCCCTGTCTCCCTAGGCAACCAGCAGAGACCATCCCTGAGTAAAGGATTTACCTGAAGCATCTCACTGACATAGGAAGCTCCCAGGGTGGGGCAACTCGGAGAACAGAGACTTCTACCCAGTGTAAGTGCTTTACTAGGGTCAAACAGAAACCAGCTAAAAATAAGACAGATACAATTAGCCCCACCACACCAGACAGGGCCCCAGTCTCTCAAGCCACAACGCTGTACAGCCCCTCAACAAAGCCCCAGGGGAAAAATCAAAGGGAGCAAAACAACCAAGGGGTGAAATCAGCACAAAAAATTCTGGTAACATGAATAACCAGAACAGATCTACCCCCCCAAAAAAAGATATGGCGGATGTAATTGAAGATCCCATTCATAAACCACTGGCTGAGATGTCAGAAATCAAATTCAGAATTTGGATTGCAGACAAGATTAATATAATGGAATTAGGAATCCGAGGAGAAATTCAAAAGTTGTCTCAAGAATTTAACGAATTTAAAGACAAAACCACGAAAGACTTAAACACACTGAAGCAAGAATTTGCAGACCTCAACGACATGAAAAATACAGTAGAATCCCTCAGCAATACTTGGGGTTTCCTGACTGATACTCTGGGTTGAGTAATTCTTTGCTGGGAGAGTCAGGGAGTGACCTGTTTAGCAGCATCCCTGGACTCCATCTGCTGGACGCCAGCAGCACACCTGCCCTACTCGAGATAACCAAAAATGTCTTCAAATACTGCTAAACCTTGGGGGTGAGGGAGAACTGTGTACAAAATCATGCCTGGGTAAAAACTACCGAGCTAGGCTAATGAGTCTCAGAGCCACAAGCAAACTCCCCAAGTCAAGTGAGGAGGGACCTTGGCCCCATCCCGTAACCACTAGCACTGACAGAAATGTGCTGTCCCACAACACAGATCGATACACTTTCTGCAGACAGTGATTATCATCTAGTCACTGTGATTTTCTATTATAAAACTCAAGTCAAAGCATTACATCTTTTAAAAATAAAATGCTCTAACCAAGGTAATATAATATTACATCTTTGTCCATTTCCATATCATCAATAATCACATAATAGATTACAGAAACACTGCCAAAATTAGTGTGCATTTCCCCTGGGTGCATGTGTGTGTGTGTGTGTGTGTGTGTGTGTGTATATATATCACATATATTATATATATTATTATATGTGTAATATATATTTTATATATATATATATATATATATATATAACCACATATATATTAGTATAGCACCTGGTGCTCTGAGCATGATCATCAACCTGAAAGCAGCACATCTTAATGAACTCTGTGGTCAATCAGAATCAACTGCCCCCTCCCCTTTTCCTATGTAACCTATTTCTATCAGTTTTATGACATTTATATGTCAAAAACTGTGTGGTACTAACTAACCACCTATCACTCAGAGAATTACTTCCTCAATTTTCCACTTATCTCCAATAAACTAGTAACTTTTGTCTTCTCCTTACAGGGTTTCACTATTAAGGTTCCAGCCAAGGGAAGAGTCTTCAGTCCTTAGGGTTGCAGTTTGATTTCTTTCCTCTTTAATTAAAAAACCAGAGCAGAACAAAACAAACCCATTTCAAACTGCTTAACATACCATGGCAGAAAATCTGGACAGAATTCTGATTTTTGACTTTTCCTTTTGTTTTCCATTTCATGCACTTCCTTTTACATCATTCATGAGCACATTTTGATCTAATGAAATTAAAGATAATGTAAAAGAAACTATTATAGTATGTGGATTTAGTAGGTATTAATTTTTTCCTTCTTTTGCATTATTTTACATAATTACTGACCTCCTATGAATTTGATGACAGAGGGAAATCATACCTCATCTTTAGCAGAAAAATACTATGAAGAATTTTTTGGTGAAATTTTCATTTTTGGGAACATTAGCATATTTCAAGGAAAATACCACCATAATTATAAAGGCAGAAATTTTTATACCATGTTAGCTGAGTCTTTGATCCATTTTCTAAGAATGGTGAGTTTAAAACTAGTAGTCTTGAACAAACATATATAATCAGCAGATATAGATCTCTGATTCAAAGTATTTCATCTTCACATGAAAATTAAATGAATTAACTTCCCCAGAGTCATGAGACCACCTGAGTGGGTGCGTGGGGAAGTGAGTGGTCTAGCAGGGTAATAAAGAAAGCTCCAAATGGAGGTGGAGAAGACATGATGTTTCCCCACTGTGAGATCCCCAGTCCTCTGAGGAAGAGGTGTGACCATGAATAAAACACATGTCGCCCCTGCAGCTCTCTTTCTTTGATTTCTAGTAATTTGGGGCACATAATACTTATAAATCTTTATCAGGCACATCTCCTGTAGCTTTCTTATACTCTGGATTCTCAGGCCAGTAGGGCCGGACAACCAGAACCCTGGAACTTTTAACTAATTGACCTTTTGAGCTATTTCCCAGAAACAGTGGAATTTCTGCAAGATAAAGGAGTTAAGACTTTTGGAGATTATTAGGAAGAGATGATTTTAGTTTCCAACATGAGAAGGACAGGAAATTTGGGGCAAGGGGTAGAATGATGTGATTTGGATAGGAGGGTCATGGGGGTATGATGGCTTGGTGCCATCCCTGCAATAGTAAGTGAGTTCTTACTCTAACAGTTCACCCAAGAGCTGGTTATTTAAAAGAGTGCGGCACCTCCCCCCTCACTCTGCTGCCTTCTCTGTCCATGTGACGCTCCTCCTCCCTCTTGCCTCCTGCCTTGACGGGAAGCTCCCTGAAGCCTCGCCAGAAGCCGGTGTTGGTGCCATGCTCCTTGTACAGCCTGCAGAGTGTGAGTCAAATAAATCCCTTTTCTTTATAAATTCCCTAGACTCATATTCCTATGCAACAATGCAAAACAGACTAAGTGAAGAGAGGGGTGTTGCTATAAAGATACCTGAAAATGTGAAGCAGCTTTGGAACAGTGTAATAGGCAGAGGTCAGAAGAGTTTGAAGGGCTCAGAACATAGGACAGGGCAAAATTGAGAGCTCCTTGAAGACTTGTGAACTGCTTGTGGCCAAAATATTGATAGAAATATGGACAGTAAAGGCCAGACCAATGAGGTCTCAGATGAAAATGAGGCCAGGCTGCCCCTCCCTGGTCCATCGCAGGCCCAGAGACCAAGGACTGAATGGTTTGGGGGGCCAGGCCTGGGGCTCCGCTGCCTTGTGCCACCTCAGAAGGCTGCCCCCTGTGCCCCCACTGCTCCAGCTCCAGCCACAGCTCAGTGGGCCCTGGTCCAGCTTCCTCTCAAAAGGACACAAGCTGTAAGCCCTGCTGCTGTCCACAGGGTACCAAGTCTGCAGGTGGGCAGGATGCACAGGTGGTGGAGGGCTTGGTGGCTTATGCCTAGATTCCAGACGATGGGTGAGAAAACCTGGGTCGCCAGGCAAAGGCCTATTGCAGGGGTGAAGCCTCTGCAGAGAGACTGTACAAGGGCAGTGCTGAGGGAATATGGACTAGGAATTCCAAGTTGTGGTCCCCACCAGTGCACTGCCTGGTGGAGCTCTGGGAAGGGGTTGCCACCTTCCATCCCCAGCATAGTAGAGCCAGTGGCAGCACGTGCCCACAGCCTGGAAATGCCACAGGCACCAGACTCCAGCCGTGAAAGCAGCCATGTGGGTTACCCCCAACAAAGCCATGGAGGTGGGGCTACCAGAGGCTGGGACCCATCCTGTGCACCAGTGTGCCCGGGACATGGGACAAAGAGTCTCTTTCCCTTGCCCAATGCCAATGTCTTTACCACCATTGTATCCTGGGAGTACATAACTTGTTTTGATCTTACAGGCTCATTGGTGGCAGGAACTTGCCTTGAGTCTCACGTGAGACTCTGTACATTGAGCTGATGGTAGAAGGAGTGACACCAGGACTCACCAACCTTTGCCAATTTGTATACAGTTCTTAACCCGTCATCAAAGTCCGTACTCTCCGGTAGTCGGGGAGATGGATTGGGGGATGCTCTGTTCCCATCACCTGCCCCCACCCCCAATCTCCTGGCTGACATCATTCCATTCCAATGCCTTTCTTCCGTGGCAAACCTCATCGCGGTAATTGGCTTTCTGTGTGGAGAGTAACCAGACCTGAGGCTGTAACAGCGGCACCACTTCCAGTGGCACCACATCCATAGCTATCCCACAAATTCCACCAACAGGAAGAACCACGGGTGATAGATTATATCGTTATATACATTACTCTGATACATAATACATCCTATAATTTATATGATTCTGATTGTAAATATACTCCACTAGTTAGCTAAATGGTAGTACTCTTGTCATTTTAAACTAAACATGTTTTACCTTCAAAGAATCTTTGAAGTGAAGGTAAAGATTCTTTACCTTCTTCAAAAATTCTTCAAAGAATTTACTAACAGAATCTTTGTTCTAGTCACAGTTCCTACTGAGCACTGTGTTGGAGGTATTCATTTGTATAAGCAAAATGAGACAAATGAATCTAAATGTGTATCAGGCTGGTGGTATAATCACAGAGGAATTATTATTTCCAATGACTTTCAAGAGCACTAATTTAACTGGTCATCTCTAGTGGCTTCTATCATAAGAAAAAAACTGAAAAATCAAACAAATAAAATCAAACAAAGCTGGGCCTGGTGGTGCCACCTATAGTACCAGTCACTCAGGCTGAGCCACCCACTGTACCAGGCTGAGGCAGGAGGATCACCTGAGCCCAGGAGTTTGAGACCAGCCTGGGCAACATGGTGAATACAAACAAACAAACAAGGACACCCACACAGTATTTTTGGTAGTGACAATGCTTGTGGTAGTGCTGACAGTCTTCTGAACTGTTGTGTGTGTACTGTTTGGGAAAACAGATAAGAAATTACATAGATGTCATTTAGAGCCAAGATTGTAAGAGTGGGAGAAAGACAGAGAAGTAACCTGAATGAAATTAAGTAAAACTTCTGTCATCCCAAACTCAATGTATCATATACACTCTGGATTCAAATTAAGGTGTATATGCATGTGTCTACCAAAAAGGCCAGCAACAGTGAACAACCAAAGAGCAAGGAGCAGGTCAGTGTGTGATCTGAAAATCCCACTTCCCACTGAAGTGAACCAAGTTCACATCAGGAAATACACAAGGTGAGCACTGAGGACCTTGGCAGCAGGGTAGTCATCAAAAACATCTCACCAAAAGGAGTCAGCTGTCCACCACGGAGGCTCCCACCGACCGGATGCGACAATTTGAACAATGATAAGAAAAATCACGATAATGGACCAAGACCTAAACGTGTTTCAATCCATGAATTCACAGTAATACTTCAATAAAGAATGAATATTTCATCGCTTCTCAGCCTTTCAGCTAGAAGTAATACTTCAAAAATCTTAAGTCTTTGTTCCTTTCTGAAGAACAGCTCAGGGTATAAACTACTTAATGAGGGTAAGATTTTCCTTAGAGAACTAGTCTAGCTAACAAATGAAGACGGCATGGACTTAGAATAGCAGGATTTGCTACTCTAATAAAAATAAAGACAAAGATCATCATGGTACAAACTCCCTAATTTATTCCACACAAAAAAAAGGAGAGGGAAGAAGGGACTAGAGACAAGAGGATTGACTGACAGAAATTCTACAGATAGAAAGAAATCTAAGAGACATATATCAAGCAACCTTAATATATGAACTTGTATATGAATTATAAATTGAATAAACTGTAAAAAATATGACACTTATAGGGGAAATACAGGGGAAAATATTATTCATAATATTGAATAATATTATGAAATTAGTTTGAGTGTTTTTGGGGGGCATTCTAAGGGCATTGCAAGTCTTTCTGTTTTTTAAATTTTTTTTTACATATGCATGCATTTATTTGGTTTCCACTTTTTGCCTTCACAGAATTAAAAAGGCTTAAAATTTAATAACAATGTTTAAGATAAGGACTAGAAACAAAAACCTCGTAAAGAACGAATGAAGATAAATAAATTCAGAAAAGAAGTTTGTTTTATTTTTTTAAGCTGCCTACCTTTTAAGATAAGGTGATGTTGTATTTTAGCCCTGCCTCAAAATAACGGGAGGGTACCTTATGAATGGGTATTGAGAAAATAACACTGCCCAAGAGACTGTAACTGTTGCAGGTAGGCAATAGACAGATGGAAGGTTATTATATTACTTTGTTTTCAAGTATGTTTGAAATATGACAAGACAAAAGGTTTTAAAACCTGAATAGAAAAACATGTATTTTTTAAATCCAAAGCCAGTCTATAAAGTCATACTTTGGCAAATAGACCAGTGAACAAACGATCCCAAATTCTCTCTGCAGCAACTCCAAGAGGAATAAGAAAAAAAGATTTACTGATTAGCAGAAAAGGTTAATACAATTTCTTTGAAATGATCTACATTTGACGTGTTTTCTCCCCAAATCCCTACTCCTTTACCAATCGCTACTACAAAGGATGTCTGGCAGATAATTAATCGAAAGGAAAGAGCTAAGTCTGCTTTAGTAAGGAGCATTTAAATGTGCATTGGCTAAATGTTAAAAAAAAAAAAAAAAAGTTTATCTGTGTTATCCTATTCATGTGTTTGAATGATAAACTTCAAGAACGGATGTTTCTGTCGTTCACCAGGACCATCTCATGCATACTCCAGGACCCAGGGCATGCTCAGCCAATGAGAAAAAGAGGCATCATGTATGTGCACAATTCTCCAACCAAAAATTTAATCTAAAACAAAACTCTTGCACATACTTTAAATTTTTTGTGTAAAAGAAAAGTAATCAAAAGTCAAGTAATGTCCTTTTCAGAAAGGCAGAAAAATTGATCTACTGATTCTACATAGAATGTGTCACAGATGCTTTGCTGTACTTACTGTGCCTTGAAAAAGAAAAAGGATATCCAAATTAACGTATTTAACCTGATTATTATAGAGGTTTGTTAAGTAGATTGTGACTATGAAAAATGACTTAGTATATATAAATCCATACTCACATTACACAATTGTAGGTACAAAAAAGCCAGTTCTAACACTGGACAGTTGGCTAATCCATATCTGAGAGGTTACCATATTTTAAATCAAAATAACATTTTTCTCCCTAATTATTGTCATTTTCTTTGGAAACTATGAAATGAAAAAAATGCAGGTCCTTCATTGCAGAGGTAAGGTTTAGAGAAATCATCTTTTGAAACTCACCCCTCTGCCTCTCAGACCTTTACTTTTGAAAATTACCATGTTGGAGTCTCTTAGGTAGTGATGAAATGAAATAGCAAAGGCTTCTGCACCGAAATATCCACCCAGTTCTATATGGAAAAAGTTTGGATGGTCTCAGAATCCTGACCACACCTTAAAGATAGGTGACATCTGATATTATGTGGTCACTTTAAACCCAAAGTAGATATTTTATGAATATCTACTCTTTAGATTAAGATTATAAATGCTCAATCTTCTACTTAATACCCAGAATTCAGAGATCTCAAAACTGCAGATGCTGACGTGGATGTGGAGAGAAAGGAACACTTTTATACTGCTGGTGGGACTGCAAACTAATACAACCTTTTTAGAAGGAAGTAAGGAGAATCCTCAAAGAACTCGAGCTAGACCTCCCATTTGATCCTGCAATCCTATTACTAGGCAACTACCCAGAATAAAAAAAATCCTTTTATCATAAGGACACTTGCACTAGACTGTTTATCGCAGCTAAATTTATAATCACCAAAATGTGGAAACGGGCGAAATGCCCACCAACCCAGGAATGGACTAACAAGCTGTGGTGTATGTACACCATGGAATACTATTCAGCAGTAAAAAGATGGAGACTTTACACCTTTTGTTTTAACATGGATGGAAGTAGAACACATTCTTCTTAGTAAAGCATCAGAAGAACAGAGAAACAAGAATCCTATGTATTCAATTCTGATATGAGGACAATTAATGAGCTAGTACACAGTGGGGGGTAGAGAGAGCAGCGCAGGGTTGGGGGGTGTCACAGGGTATGGTACACCTTTAGGGGGCGGGACACAAGTATAAGAGCATCTTTATCTAACAAATGCAATCAATATAACCTGGTTCTCTGTACCCTCAATAATCCCCAACAATAAAAAAAAGAAACAGAAAAAAAAAAAAAAAAAGAAAAAGAAACAGAGATTCATTTCCAGTGTAGTTTCTCTGCTTGATATTATTTGCTCTAAAGATTGACTCTTGCTTAAGGAATAAAAACCAAACAAATAATAATCAAAATAAAACCTGAGTAGGGCACATTAGCCACCCCTATCAGGGAGTAAGAAAAAGCCTCCTTCACTTCATGTCTGAGATATAAAGGTGTCTCAACGATAAACTAACCTACATCTCTGTACCTATATGCTACACCAGAACTTGTGTAATAATGTGTAATTATTAGAAGGATATAACTTAATTATACATTTTTAAATCAGCAGGAATATTCATGTATTAAGAACTACCCCCCCTCTTCTTCCACTTCTATTCCCCAAAGCCAGACGTTCTTTAGTCCAAGTATCCATTTCAAATTGAAGTTTCATCATCTTTTCCTAGTAAAATGTAAAGTCCTTTCATAATTTTTACAAAAAAGAACCGTGATTATAATTATAGCACTGATGTTGACTGCAGAAAATTTTTTTTAAAACAATAAGCAATAAAAATAGGTAGTTGTAACTGTTTTCATCTCTAAATCAAGCAAGGAAAATCTTTGCCAATGATAGGTAAGTTTTATAGAACAAACACAGAAAATATGTGCAGAAAAATTACAAAAATACTAAGTACTGTTACAGATGACTGGATTGGCATTTCACTGGCTGAGAGAAGCCAGATCAATCTCAATCTTGCTGAGGTCAATTCGGGTGCTCAAACAAATAAAATAAATTTTATTCTTTATGTTTGTGGACTAGAGGTGCTAAAATTTTAACCAAGTCTACAAATGTCACACACAATAAAAACATGTATAAATATTAAAACATATTTAAAACACATATCTGTATCAAAACCTGCTTAATAGAAACAGATAGCTCATGTAATAAATCACTTGAAAAATATCACTAGGGAAAAATAAAATGTAAGATGCCATATTTCAAATAAAAGCAGGGAGAGAAAGAATGGATTAAACAAGATATTTATGTATAATTTGATCATCTTAATATCAGAACCTATAAATGACACTAGAATAAAATCTACCACTAGCTATTATAATCAAAATACTACAGGTTAAATAGGTTCATATAATTTTCTATAACATTAAAACACTCTTTTCCTTCCAAACCACATGATCTAGTCTGAAACATGCAGATCACAAGGCCAAACTAAAATAAGAAGACAAGGAAGACACATATATGTAATCAAAAGAAAGAAATAACAGATTCAGAAATATGGCATCAAATTATAAATGCCTCACAACCCAAACAAAATTGGATTTCGACACACAAATTCAGTGTCTAAGAGTAAAGACACCGCAAGATTATCAGTCGGGTTTTTTGCTCTGTAAAAGCAAATTGACCAGGACTCTGAGTATCTGTACTAAAATAATCTGTACCAGAATAAAGAAAATTTATATTTAAAAGCTTATTGGACACTTGTCCTATTACAAAGATATGTTCCGGTATTCATGTGCAGTGTTTTGTAAAGTACTTTATTTCCATTAGCATTATAAATTTTTGTTCTTCAGCAAATCAGCAAGAGAATAATGGCACAGATCAATATCATACTCTTCATAGCAACTAATATCAGGTCATTTATTCTAGCAAAGGCCACCAGAATCTCAGCTAAAGGTATATCAGGCATTTCCATTTGAACACTAGTTTTTTTAAATGGATGAGTCACAGGTTGAACGAAGAGTTTTTCTTTTATAAAATCGTCTGCCTGGGCTTAAATACATTCCTTCAACTTCTTAAAGCAGACAGTAAATAAACAAACATGTCAAAGAATGCCAGTGATGCCTCCTAGAGGCCTTACCATCAACTAAAGCTCTAGGAGACTAATATGTTTGCATTGAAGGTTTAGAGTTAGGGAGAGGCTTGTGAAAGGGAAAAGGAAGACATAAAGAAATAACTAAAACGGTGTCAAACCCTTTCAGCCCCAGGAGCTCTGTCACAGGCCAGATGATTACCAATGTCCTCTGACTGGTTTCAGAAAGGCAGGTGAACAGTCCCACACATGACGGAATCACCCCATGTCCTCACTGCTATACAAGGAACAGGTGACTGATTTCCTTACGCTTCACTTCTTGCTTTGTCTCCCAAAGTGGCAAGCTGGCCTGGGGTTCCTCTAGACAACCTCAAGGCAGATTATGAGCTCTACTGTTAGAGCACCTCAGACACAGAGTGTTCCCAGTCAACAGGAAGTTACTTGATCCTGCGGAGTTCCTAACTTACCGCCTTACTTGGTTACAGAGTTTTCTGTTTATTACTTAGAAATAAAGTCCAAATAACCAATCCATCAAGTAATGCTTTGATTTTTAATTTGCCTCTTTACTATTCTACTTTCCAAGACTTACTAAAAAGATACAAGGAAAATCACAAAAAGATTAAGTGTTACCTCAAAGAACTTGAGTCACATAAAATGGATTTTCCTTTTAGACAGTTGAGACCAATTAAGAATTATTGTTCCATTAGGTTAGTGGCCAAATATAGATAAGTAGAACAGTTCAATGCTATTAAATACACGATTAGTCTAGAACATTTAAAATTAAGCTCAACAGCTCTGACATTCTGGAAGCAAAAAGAGAAACAAATTCCCCAGGACCCAAAGAAACACATTTGCAAACAGATACAATCCAGGTACAGGGCCCAGAAGAACACTACAAACGGATACAACCCAGGTACAGAGCCCCAGAAACACTGCAAACAGATGCAACACAGGTACAGAGCCCCAGAAACATTGCAAACAGAAGCAACACAGGGCTAGGGCCCAGGGAAACACTGCAGACAGATACAACACAGGGACAGGGCCCAGGGAAACACTGCAGACAGATGCAACACAGGGACAGGGCCCAGGGAAACACTGCAGACAGATACAACAGAGGGACAGGGCCCAGGAAAACACTGCAGAAAGATACAACCCAGGGACAGGGCCCAGGGAAACATTGCAGACAGATGCAACCCAGGGACAGGGCCCAGGGACACACTGCAGACAGATGCAACACCGGGACTGGACACAGGTAAACACTGCATACAGATACACCACAGGGACAGGGGCAATGGAAACACTGCAGACAGATTCAAAACAGGGACAGGGCCCAGGGACACACTGCAAACAGATGCAACCCAGGGACAGGACCCAGGGAAACACTGCAGACAGATGCGACCCAGGGACAGGACCCAGGAAAACACTGCAAACAGATACGACACAGGGACAGGGCCCAGGGAAACACTGCAGACAGATGCAACAAAGGGACAGGGCCCAGGGACACACTTCAGAAAGATACAACCCAGGGATAGGGCCCAGGGAAACATTGCAAACAGATGCAACCCAGGGACAGGGCCCAGGGAAACACTGCAGACAGATACAACACAGGGACAGGGCCCAGGGAAATAGTGCAGACAGATACAAGTACCGCGTTCTTTGCACAATACAGTTTGTCTGAAGACAAACCCTTTCTGCCCACAATATTAAAATTCACAAAGAACATAGTAGGTTTTACATGTATCACTCCGTTATTATTTAATATGCTCCCTTTCTGATCACAATGCAGAATCCTTTCCTGGAGGCTTTATGAACACTGTGAGACACTATGACAACTATATCTGAGGAAACCTCCTGGTTTAGTTCAGCTGATTCATGAAACAGGCATTTCAAAAGGGGTATTTTAGAACTGTCAGTTGTTGGTGAGCAACCGATTACTTTCCCTTTCTTTCCCCAATTATAATGTTCTTGCTGAAAAAGAAGAGACACTCAGAATGTCACAAAAGACCTGAAAAGTAGTGGCGTAAGCAGAAAGTGAAGAGCCAGCAGAGACACCGCAAAGTGCTCACACTACCTCTTCCATCAGAGAGCTCTTGTTTGTAGCCAATTTACTCTTCCTTTACATTTAACTCAACTAAGCTGTTTATTTGGTGCCTACACTCCCACAACACCGGAAATAGCAAACTAGAAATCAGGGCAGAAACTACCAGGAGGGAGATAAAATAGCCCAAAATAGCCCCAAAGCAAGAATTGATAACAATTACTGGACAGTAAAAGGAGGAGGAAGGAAAATTATACAAAAATACAATATGAAATGAAGGAGGCATATCAATCTACGGACTTTTTCATTTAGATGAAGAGGTAGGTTTTCTTCTACCAACACGGGCAAAACAATACTTCTGGTTACTGGGAAGAAATTTAAAAAGTCAAGAGACTTTCTGAAATATTTCAATAAAAACTAGATACATTTTAAAAAATAATCGAAACAACTAGTGATTTTTCAAACCCTTAGCCAGAAAATCATTCCTCAAAAACAACTATCTCAGAGTGTTCCAAGTAACGGGGCCATACATAAAAAAAGAACGAAGAATGTTGTACAGTTTGAGGCTTTGGGGGGGACTCAAATCATATTTGTCAAACCCCCTCCCTATCCTTTCCTCCCATCCCCCTCCCACCAATAAACGCTGATAATCTCTGCCTACCAAAGAATCCACTAATATTTAAATTATCTTTACCAGCCACAATATACCTTTCCCCTACTTCTATAACACATAATTCCACCTTACCTTCTTGCACATTGTTGGTCCATCCACATTTGTGTTAAGAATGACCACTACTTTATAATCATCAGAAAAGTGACTTCGGTTCCAGGTTAAAATAGGTATTACAGTGTGGCTTGTTGAAAGTCAAACCCCAAACATTTACTAGGAGGGTCTTTCATTGAATAAAGCAATCCTATTCTGTTTCCAAGGGGGATAAAAAGACGAGCCTAACCCCAGTAACCTTAACACAAAAGGAAGCTAAAAAGGCAGGGACTCGATAAGGACAAAGGATTGTGCTTTCTGATAACATCAATACATATTAAACACGATGTGTTACACATGCTTCTATCAATATCTGAGATGATAAATTTTCAAATTAATAGCACATTGGCCATAACTGCATAAAATTATAAACTCGCCCTCTTCAGAAGATATTTTGATCTATATAATGGTAATGACTTTTATGTGTTTAATGTTTCTGGAACTAAAAGAGATGAGAGCCACTGTGAGCAAGCAGAATGCGATGTGAGAGAAATAATTACACTGGTGACCTTGTGCCCTAGAAGGTCACTCGGTATTGCAGGTCAGAAATCAGGAACCATCAGCATTTACCTCCGAGTGGTCACCGGCAGAAATGAAGGGCAAGAGTGAGTATATTTCATAAAGCAGCAGGTACTTGACCTCATAAAAAAGTCAATTATCAATACGCTACATGTAGAATGTCACATAAGAAATATATAAAATTGGGTTCTGTAAAAAAGCTGCACTTAAAATAAATCTGAGACAACCCTTACATTTACCTTTATCCAAATTTAGTATTATACTTTTGTAAAATAACATTAATCCCTTTTTAGTAAGAATAATCAAGAGAATTTTTAGAAAGTGTTTTAGAACGTAAAAGTGACTACATATATCTGCTAAAGAGGACTCCAGCAAGATATGCAATATTTGTGTAGGTCAATATTATGGAAATGTATGCAGTAGTTAATGTTTGAATTCTACCACCATTAGAATAGGAATCACAATGCACTAACCTTCAACTTTTCTATCAGAAATTAGGCATCAAAAGGTTACATACTAACAACATTTGGAATGGACAAAATAATGTTCCCTGACTAGTTCTAGGACAGAGCTCCATTACTTGAAGCAAATTCTTACATCATTCAATTAAGACTTGATTCTTACAAACATCTGTGAATTGGGTTTTCAGTTAAGGCAGATTGCTCCTCTTTCTTCCCCGTAATCTCCACTCTATGGCCAGAATCCTGGGCAATATAAATTAAAGTGAATTTTGAGGTACCAGCAATAAGGAGACCAAAACTATGGAAACCAGCATGGGAAGGAGAAGGGGAATCCCAGCCAACATTCACTTAACTCTCAAAAGCCCTGAGAGCCAGCACAGTGACATCTTGGAGTCCCAGCTACTCAGGAAGCTGAGGCAAGAATATACTTTGAGCCTAGGAGTTTGAGGCCAGCTGGGCAACATAGCAAGACACTCATCTCTTTAAAAAGAGGTTGGGAAAGAGAGAGAAACAGAAAGAGAGAGAGGAAAAAGCAGCTGGCTTTGACCCATTGCTTTCTTTAGGATCTCAGACAAATCTGAAAAGCCTTTTCATTACAAAATGTACCTAAATAAAATACAGAAGATCTCAGTCAATAAGAAGAATTAAATTGTCATCTTAGTCCCAGCCCAATCACTTCCTGACTGTAAACTTAGAGAAAGTTACTACCCACTTTAAACCTATGACTCCAGATCTCCAAGATGAATTTAGGCTATCAGAGTCCATCAGCCATATATATGACATTCTGCTCTTCAGATAAGAACATTTTCTGAGTTTGAGGCAAACTTATAACATGTAGTAAAGGCATACTTAGAGAAAGCTCAGTCATAAATTACTGTTTAGGCAATGACAGGGCAGTTTTTATATGTTCAGAAAGATTAAATTATAGGAAAATCACTGATGAATGGTATATTTACCAGATCTACTGTTTAACATTCCGCCTACTTTGGTAATTAGCATAGGAACAAGTTCTAAGAACAAGTTTGTAGAAACAAGTTCTAAGTTTCTAAAACAAGGCTACATGGTCATCTCCTCAGACATTAGTGACAATGGGAGAGGCGGTTTCAGTACAAGCACGTGGGCGGCAGGTGTGGGCTGTCTACCAGCTGGCTCTCTAACCTTTGATCCTTTTGGACAGCAAATCTGTTCAACAGCCCTATGTGGTCTTCCTTCATTTGTTGTACACTTTCCTCCCCTTTCATGCATTCAGAATCCCCACTTCTTCAGCTTGACACCCTTTTATTAAAATAGAAAGCTCTCCGCAAAGCAAACTAAAACTAACTTTACACTCAGTCAATATAAAAGGTCCACAAAAGATTAACATATTATATCAAGAGTTGTTAGTGTATGACGTTTTAGTTATGTGGACAATGCATGTTTGTTTATTCTTTCACTAAAAAAAACAATTATGACAACTGACAGGATTAAAATTTTAAGTCAGCCAGCATTTACTTAATTATGAAGTACTCCAAGATATTTTGATATAATTAAATCCAAAGGGCTTAATTACATAAGTAGAAAGTTTTAAATTTGACCTAAGAACAACTCAACTTATGCTTATGTAAACTGTGATAAGAGCTATCAGAGAGTAATTTTCAAACAATTATTTTTCTGTTCTATTTTGTTGTTATTGTTGCTAAATGTAATATGGCTGGAAAGCAATTATTAACCAAATATCTAATCATTCTTCCACTTCCAACCCCATGTTAGTTCTAAGGATGCTGGAGCAAGCAGGAAAGATAAATAGCGTTTAAGACAATGAGTTTAGGAGTCTGTCTGATAGTCACTTAGTGACTGAGGGACATTCAGAAAGTTTCTTAATCCCTCCTGGCCTCAGTTAACTCACCAGAAAAAAAAAAAAAAACAGAAAGGGTAGGGGATATAAAAGGGAGTAATGACAATAGTATCTACTTTCCAAATTCATTGTAATGTTAAATGAAATAACAGGAACCAAGTGCTTAGCAAAAGCCTGACACACTGAAAGTATCCAATTAATGGCAGGTAATGTCATTATTTTACTTATTTTTCCCATCCTCTCTGAACCTACTAACAGACCTCTTGCTTAGCAACATATACCTTTCTTTCATTACTTCAGGGAGTAATCTGTGGCTGTATTATGCTCTTAACTAATTCATGTTCTTTCCAGGAACAAAAACAAATGGCATCCACTACAATTGCTAATGTTCACTCTCTTCTCCAACTATCAAGAATACAACACTGTACTAATCCTTGGTGTTTTTCTCAGACCTTTGTATGCAATCGGCAATCACAGACCTCAAATTAGCTCTTATTCTAACCCATCTACATTTAGGTGTGGGTCCCGTCCCCTTGCGTAATAGCTCCCCAACTACTTATTTTAATCTTTTGCCCCACGTTATACCAGTCCATTCTAAATGCAGATGTCTTTAAAAAAAAAAAAAAAAAAAAAAGTTTCTCAACATTTTCACAAAAGCATTCTCCTTTTAAAAGAATCTCAAATAATTTGCAACTGTCTACTGTTACCTTTGACCAATTCTACAGTGCTGTTTGTCCTTAATTCTCTTTTATGAGCTGACTATCTTACTCTATATTTCCTCAAATATTACAAAGTGAATGCCCACAGGTTATAAACAAAGAGCACTGGTCCAGACTACCCAGACAGATACTCATGAGCTAATATTTTTTTTAAAACTTTCCTTACATTCTGGAAATGTATTTTAAAACCTGCACATATATAAAGAAGAATTTTAAGCCTACCACCTTACATAAAGTCGACATGCCTAGGGACCCACAGTTTTTAAAATTTAATTTTCAATTAAAAAAGAAATACGCTTAGTAAGCAAATGAAAACTAATAGTTACTGAGTACATATTCTATTATTCACTTAAGAATTTTAACCAGAGTTACCAATATGTATTTATATATGAAACATACATTTGCATTTCTATAGATTATAAAGTATTTGTTTAATAAATACAGTGCTTATTATGGGCTAGGTACTGTCCTGAATACTTAACAAAGACCAACTCATTCCTTACTCATAATAATCCTCTGAAGTCCTACTATCGTCTTCATTTTATTTGCAACAAAACTAAGTCTGAGAAAGCTTAATTCAGTAAAGTGCCTAAGGTCGCATGCCTATAAAAATATTTACTACAGTTGACACTGGCAAATGTCTGGTAGAGTTAGACCACTTATAATAGGCAGGACTCTGAATTTTGTTTCAAATTTCCTTCTTGTACAATCATATACTGGCTATCCTGACATGTGTAATGAGTATTTTACTACCAAGAATAACTAGCACTGGCAAAAGGTCATTTAAAATGAATCCACCTAAAACTTAAGCTAAATTTTCATATTAAAAGTTTTTTAAACATTTGAGACTTAATCTTCAAAAACTGAAATGAATTTATTTTATAATCAACATAATTTAGGTTAAAATTTAAATCCTGAACATTTTATGGAAGAATAAAGAATTAGTCAAATGATGAATTGGGAATAAAAACACTTTCTCAGAGAAGAAAAAAAAATACTATGATAACACAATATAACTTCTTACCAATGCACGTTTGACCTAACAGTGTTATTGCAAAGGTTTTATTTTGCAAGAAATACTCTAAAATGTCCACGATTTCCCCAATATATTTAAATTATGCTCTTGTGGAAGACCCATCAATTAAAATCCTTGCTAGTTTTCTCTTCTTCAGTAGTACACAGATCTAACTCTACCAGACCTTTTTCAATTTGCAAGCAATCTCGTACTTACACTTGTGTATCATCAGATCTCTATCTAACCAGTTGACACCCGTAAGGACAATAATGCAATGGGCCCAGATAGATGTTACTGTTAAATGTAAGATTTCTTATTAGGAATTAATTTCATAACAGATCAGTTCAAAATGAATTATTTTGGTATTAGATAGCTTTGGCTTTTGTTTTACCAAATGCCAAACTAGAATGAGTCAGAAAATAAAAAAGCAGAATTTGAGGATCCTGTCTTTTCACTTTGAGGCTAATCACTCATTTTTGTTGACAGGAGTAGCAGACATATTTGTGAGTCTGGGTACTTTTTCTACATCCATGTATCTGCTAACCAAACTTTGTAGAAAAGCAAGAGAACCCTTACGTGATATGACGTGGTCCATGTACTGGGGTAAATAAGGAGCCCAGGTGTCAATGGCTTCCTTCCGTCCAGCCTGCTCAATTCTTCTCAGTTCGGCTAGTAGCAGGGCCTGCGCAGCTTCTCTTACCTAAGACGACCACAGATCCAAATGTCAAGATAGAAAGCAGATCAGTCGAGGAAGCAAGTGTTTATAAACTACAAAGTTCACAATGAAATAAAGCTACAAAAACTAAAAAGCACGTTTATTTCTGCAAATGAATTAAGTATTCAAAGAGGAATAAATTGAATGCTAGCAATTTAGCAAGGGCATTCTAATTGATGATCTCACTGAAAAATATTTTAACACTAATGAATATAATTATGTTTGAACAACTTAATCAGTTTTTGGTTTAAAAACTTCACTTTCCTAAGCATTCTTGAACTTTAATGTAGCATTTCAGTTTTAAAATGTGTACATTTTAAATGCCACTGTTAGAACTATTAAAATTTTCTGGGTGGCGCCTGTAGCTCAGTAGCCTCGGCTACATACACCGAGGCTGGCGGGTTCGAACCCGGCCTGGGCCACCTAAAACAACAACGACAACTACAATGAAAAAAAAACTAGCTGGATGTTGTGGCGCAGTGCCTGTAGTCCTAGCTACTTGGGAGGCTAAGGCAAGAGAATCGCTTAAGCCCAAGAGTTTGAGGTTGCTTTGAGGTGTGACGCCAGGACACTCTACCCAGGGTGACAGCTTGACACTCTGTTTCAAAAAAAAAAAATTCTCTTTTAGCCTGAAGAAATTCAACCTTATCTACTAAGTTCCTTTATGTTATATATGCTAAATAGGTACCATTTCCACAAATATGTATAAATTCACATTATTTATGTGCACCTAAGATAGGATTAAACAACATTTTTGATAAGTAGGCACATATATTCCTATGTAATGGCATAACTTCTTTTAGTTGTACAGAGGAAATCATTTTTCAAAATTATATCCATTTTTTTCAGCATATACCTTTTATTTTGCAGTTTTAGTTTACTTTTATTTTGCTTTATTTTGATAAAAGCGTCATAAGCATGAGGCCAAAAAAGGCAATCGGTATTAAGTAAGACACTAACTTATTAACTCTTCACAAATGAGGAGACAATTCAGTAGCATCCGAGGAAGAGTCTGAGTAAAAACATTTTTAAGTATAAGTAAATTTGGAAGTGAATTTAAAATATTATTCAATGCAAACCCATGGAAATTTTAGTATTCTGCAATTCCACTTGGAGATGAGGGGGGACAGACCAAGAAAGGGGCAAATATGTTACTAGCAGATATTAGAAAACCATTATTCAAAAAATAAAAATCTTCAAAAATGCTAACTGCCAAAGCTTTACAGAGCAAATGCCATAATAAGAAAAATCTCTATAAAATCTTCCCATATCCCGGTGATACTATATCCTGAGTAACATCTAATATAGCATAAAGTCCATTAACACAAAATAATGACTACCATTTCCTGAGCTCCGACCGCGTGTCAGACTCTGTACTTACTGTTGTACTTGCATTATTTTACTCGATCCTGACAGCAATCCCAGGAGGAATATATTATTATCCCCACTTTACAAATGAGCTTCCAATAGGTTAAGTAAATTGCTCAGGGTCACAAAGTTAATAATTAGTGGGAATGATATTTAAACGTAGGCCTCTTCTAATTCTAAAGCCTTCTCCTTTTACAATAACACAGCATCTTCCATTAGACTATAGCTACTCACTTAGAATCTGATGGTTGTCATTATACTGTGTGATTTTACGGGAAGCGGGCTTGGGTATTTTTGTTTTTGTGTGTATAATCTATGTAGAAACCAAAATGGCACAGTTCTATAAAGCATATAAAACTTTTAAAAAATAAAATAGCCACTGTATTAAAAATAAATTAATTACTTAACAGATGATCTGGAACACTACTGGTTAATATATAAACTGAAAAAGAAAAACACAGAAATCATGGATCCATATTTTTATGACATAATAAAAGACAATAAAATAAATTAGATAAACATTAACCATTTCTGTTTCAAATTTCCAATGCCTTTATGATATTTTTATTTTCTTATCACCTCGACATTACCTCCAAGCATCGATCTTGCCATCTTCGGGCGAGCATCTCTAGAAGTGGAGGCCTAAATCTATCCAGTCCCAGCAGGTCTGGCAGCATAACACAGTGCATAGCAGCCAGCTGACTCCATCCTGTTAAAATGCAATGTATTACAAATACTTTAACTATTTTGGGATGGCCTAATTCAAAATTTTTCTTTATGTAAGTATACCCAAAACTGACCAAAAAAGGACAGATGTGCTAAGTTATGTTACAAAGGATTTCAAAGTAATGAGACATTTTGTACAAAAAATTATACCAAATGTATGTCATCCCTAAACAATATATTTGATGCCTATTAAGAACTCTTAATATTTTAAAACAAATAAAAACAAATTTCCACATGAAGTTTATCCAAACTGACAGGAAAACGCACTTTTAAACAGTCCCTCCAAAATAAAATGTATATTTCAGAGATGGTAAAGCATAGAAATAAACGTGTACTCAAACTACAGATTTGAAACCACTGCCAGTTAAAAGGGCACTCACACGGGTATCTAAAAATAGGATCATGTCACTTAAGGCACAGCCATCTGTGTGTTGCCATTGTGTTGCCAAAAGAGATGTCTTCCCTCTTCTGTGACGGAGCCTTTAACTAAGGTCCTTACTGATTCCTTTTCTTACAAAATGCATCCTACATTTAATCATAATCATAACTGATATAAGTAATATGACACTAATTTTGAGAGGAAAAAAAGAGCTAAGATATTCCACAAAATAAAAACCTGACAAAAAAATTTGCAAAATCTTAAACATCATTAACTCTAATTTATGAGAATAACAGTTACTTCTTCTAAAGTTCAAATTCACACTATGGAACTTGATTATATGAAAAAAGACAAATACTGTATACCAATGTAATACATAAAAGTACCGTATACAGACATTTTCAAATAATCATTTCAATCCTATTTTAAGGCTGTCTGAAGTATGTACAAGATAAATGCCTCATCTTACCAAATTATGTATGAGGCCACTGTTAACCCACAATAATTAACATTACCTCCTGGGGATAAAATTAAAAGACAAATAATTAAAAATAAATGCAGGGCGGCGGGTGGGGCTCAATGAGTAGGGCGCCGGCGGGTTCGAACATAGCCTCAGCCAAACTGCAACAAAAAAATAGCCGGGCATTGTGGTGGGTGCCTGTAGTCCCAGCTACTCAGGAGGCTGAGGCAAGAGAATCACCTAAGCCCAGGAGTTGGAGGTTGCTGTGAGCTGTGACGCCACGGCACTCTACCGAGGGCAACAGAGTTAAGACTCTGTCTCTAAAAAAAAAAAAAATAGATACAAAAAAAAAGCCTACTACCATGTTATAAACTAAGTTACCTGTGAACATAGAATTTTAGCAAATCAATGCCTTGAAATAATTTAATTTAATATAGTCTCCTAGTAATAATGGCAAAAACCCTACATAAAATTCAAAATGATCACTGGAATTATTAAAAAGAGTGAGTCAGTGAGTGAGTGAGGAGAGACAGAAAAGTCACCAATCTAAAGAGTCATCTTTCAATTCAGAAATTCTCATCAACTGATAATATATCTGTAATAATATTAATTAAGCTGGTAAGAACACCCATTTTAGAAATGATTCATTCACAACACAAGGAGATACAATTTATATGTATGTATATACATACATATTTAAATACATATATGCACACATGTATGTATGTGTATATATAAAAATTATACAGTAATTTACTAAAGTATTTTAATGTATTTTAATATTTCATGTTTATAGTATTCATGAACTACATTTTAATATGATAATTCTCACCAAGGCCTGAAGCCTACTAGTTAATTTTCAAATTAACAAATGACTATCTTTTATAACAAATTTGACTCTATTCTTCTTAAAATCCATTTTTACATACAAATCTTAGTACAGATTTATGATAGAGAAACCAAAAATGAAGTTATACTTTTTTAAGTTCCTATGTTTTCTTTCCAAAGGAGTAGTATTTGCAACCCGTGTTCTGTACTTTACAGACACCGCAACGTTCCTTCTGTTTGAATGGAGTAGTGATACTACTTTTTAGTAAAGAGCTAGAATCATTCCAAGTTATAGTTTAGATTTTGTAAATGTTCTCTTTTTTGTATTCTGTATTAGGTATAAACTGGCAGAGATTGACATTTCAACAGAGACAAACTCAGAGCTCACAAATTTTACTAAGCTTCTAGGCAGTACAAATAACCTTAGATCTTGTGGAGTTAAGTTTGTGGATCCCATTTACATTTTGAGAGCTCCAAAATTACTTTTCATTTGTGTAACTCCAGAGGGATAATATGGTACCCCAAGTACTTCTTAAAAATTGAAATCAAAAGATTTTTGTCTCAGCCTGAAACAGAAAATAGTGAGCAAGAAAATAGGTCAATTCCTAACAGTCTATAATCACTAGTGCCAATTACCAATTTAAAGACTTTTCAAATGACAGTGTAAATTAAGAGACTTCCTTATACTGCCCCAAACCAGAGCATACAGTTGTGTAAAGACAGCAAAATGTGTCTTTCACAGAGTAATGATACATATAAGATAAATTCATTAGCTTTAATGCCAGACATTACATGGCAAACGTGATTATGACAACCAACCAGTCTACCGCTAACCCGAACTCTGCATCGAAGCTGAACATCTGTGCACTTCTTTAACAACATTCTTGATTATAGGAAACATGGTTTATACGAGCCAGGGATAACATTACATTTTTATAATAACTGGCTCTTGTTACTAAAATTAGCAAATAAAATTATAAAATAGCAACTTCAGGATCTCATACATAACAAAGCAGATGAATGTATAAATCAGATAAAAAGAACCTGTCTGTTAGAATAAAGCACAGATCGAAAGAAAGTGGTTAGGAAGTCAAGAGAGAATACCTTCATTCACTAAGAAACAGGGATGTAAAGCAGGAGCAGAAGCAGGGTCAGAGCCAGAGTGGTCAGCAGCGGACCGCGCGGGAACAACAGGTGCGGCAACTTGCAGAGGAAAAGAGAAGAGAGGAGGAGGAGAGAATTGAGGTACAGCAGTTTCTGAAAAAAAGCTTAACATTAGTGAAGAATGAAAAACAAAGTTGGCAAAATATAGTGAATGTAGAACTGAAACATGATGCTTTAATCAAAACGGCATGACCATCAAAGATTACAGCAGGGAAATGACTTATTTTATTGAATAGCAATCACAGTATAGTTCACAGCTCTCTTAAAGGCAAAAATCTATTGAATGTTATAAATGATGTGTTTACTAATAGAAAACACAGCTCTAATACAACTATGGTAATAATGAAAAAAGGACAGCACATTAAAAATTAACAAGAATATAATTTTTTTTAAATGTATCTTGTGATACATTTAAAAAAGTTTATATTGGTCTTCATATTGCCAGTTACATTTTTCTAACAATTTATTCTGACGTTATACATACCTAAGTGATTTTTAAATATCACAAACCAATATTCACTGAGATTATTTCAATTTTCCACACTCATTTAATTAAAAATTGAATTTAAAATATACCAACTTGCAAAGAATATAGTATGTTTAACTCTTGTTAGAAGAATCCTACATTGCTTCATTCAGTAAAATTTAAAAATATTTTTTGTTATACAAGTTATTTATATACTAAGAGTAATTACTGTGAATTTTATAATCCTTATAGAATAGAGGCACTAGTTCCCTCCCCTCCCCCCAAAAAAGTTACGTCGCCAGGAAAATGTTTCAGCTTAAATTATCATATGAAAAAGAAAAAGAACCGTATGGCACACACATTCTACAATTGGAGGTCAATGCTCAGATTTAGAGGTCACCATTTGACACTTTCTTCCTAAGGAGAAATTACCATATGTCATGCACAAGCATCTTCCAATTAATCCCTCTTCTTTCTTCTGACACCGAACAGCAATAGGTTTGGGCTCCTGAACAGATTAAGCATTGTCTGCTGAATGATATGTTTGCTTTTCATGCAGTGAAGTCCTTTTGTGACCACAGGACAGCTGCATGAAAACAACTTTTTCATAATTTCTACACGAATGCATCATAATGTCAATCAGGCACGTGTGAAGTAAACAGCAGAACTAAAAGTTTGTGAAAAGGTAACATAAAAAGAACCTCTTACTCCAGCCCTTCTTACACACATGAAAGTTTTATCTGGGATATTATAATTCCTCATTCTTATATGAGACCTGTTTTTTGCTCTTAAGAAATTATAATCATTTTATAGTAGTGTATTTATGAAAGAGTTACTTTTAATTGCATATTTCATATGACCTATGAACATCATTATAAAGTAATCTTGCAAAGAAACCCCAAACATTTCTATATCTCATAGAATAACTTTATTTTTTATTTCTCCTTTTTAATTCCAAATTCAGTGATCATGACCAATAAAATAGTCACCTCCCCGAAGTTGGTAAGTCTTGATGGCAAGGAGCAAATTTTCAGGTTTTAGCTTTTGTGCCACCAAAATGTTGAGAAACTTTCTTTGGTGGTTTCCAACAGTTGGGACTTCTCTGTAAATTCACTTTCCGAAAAGAGGAAGAAATTGCTATCCCTGGAAAGGCTGTGCTAATCTTGAGTCAATTCAATATAAATGAATAAAAGTTTAGGACTGAGTGATCTGTACTCTAGCTGGGTCAAATAAACAGTGGGATTAAAAACCACAATATTTTCTCTAAGGCACAAATGTAAAAGGAAACTAGAAATGTTACTGTCCTAACTGCTAAAATAAACATAATATGTACTAAAAGAATACTATTCAACATGTAAAACTCTTTAAGGAGAGAAAAAAATAGATTCTGATATTCTATTTTTGTAGTCACGTTTAAATGACATTTCATATAGAAAAAGACATTTATCCTTGTCCTTTAATAAATTCTGTGGGCACTAAAACCCAAGAAAAATACCATAATAAAAATCAAGGAATCAGATTTACTATGCTTTAAAAACCTCTCTATCACCACCAAAACCACTTTATTCACAATACTTCATAACAGAAGTGGCAGAATCTAGAAATACTTTGATAATTCACTGAGAAATTAAACTCTGGTATAGCTTTTACAACTATCCACATAAGGAAATATTAGCAACATAGATTTGCAAGAAGAAGAAATACCACTTCCAAGATAAACAGCTCAGGATTTAATGATACATAATCCAAAAAGTTACACATGGTACTCAGTATCAGAAATTTACACTGTAAAGTATAATCAAGCATTTGATTTCTTAAAACAGAAAAGCTGCTGTGTCACCCATCAATTTGCTTCTCCTTAGGAGAAGAGTTGTAGCACAGCTTGAAATAGTGACACAGTTCCATCATTTTACCTGGAAGCGTCCTAAAAGGCTTAAAAGTAAGTAACTCTGCAGTTAGAGCCTCTTCAACTGCTTACTGTCACATGAAAGGATGGTGACTTTGCTATAAATTCAATCTTAGGAAGAAAACTCTTATTCTCCTTATTAATTCTCCTTATAATTCCTTATATTATCTTTAAAATTCCCATTTGTTACCATTTCCTAATGCCAAAGTTATACCAATAAATCTATTAATAATACTATCACCAGAGGTTAGAAAACAAGTATACTAGTAGATAATGATTTAAAAATCTTCCTCTCTAAAGAAAGGAAGGCAGCTTCAGACCTTGTGTGTGAATATGTGTGGTAATCATAAAGGCTGGACCCAGATCAAGATAAAAATGCCTTCATATGGCGTCCTAAGGGCTTTCTAAATGAGCTCCCTACGTCAATCTGCAAAACACGGCCGATGAGACAGAACCATTTAGCTATTACTCAAGAAGGCGCTGCGCTTTAATTCAGCATGTTTTCACGCGTCCGATAGAACAGCTCATACAACATGAAGGGCAACAACACGAGCACACAGCTCCATATGTCCCAGAACAGGAAGATGCTCATTTCAGAGATGGTATTCCCTTGCCCCATGCCCAAGTTGGCTCCCGAGAGGCAACCATCTTCAACCCTTTTCACGTCTTCCAGCATTTACTTCCATGTCACTAAATAATATGCTAATCCTATAATTTCTTGATTTATTAAATTTAAACATTAGCCATTGGTTTCTACCATCACTATTGAATATGATGATTTAATTTTGACAAACCATGTCATCTAACCAATTTCCTTTCCTTTACCCCCAAGTTCCAAAAATAATTATATCATAACTTTTGGTCATATCAATATTAAAATTTATATTCTATCTCTTTTTCTCTCCCTACATATAGATAGAGAAAGTTAGTATAGACAGTCATACAGAGAGATAAATATCTCTGTCTCTAGAGATTGTTCAATGTTGACTCAAATAGCTTTCTAAGATATTTCCTTTCTTGGAGACCTTACTGTTTTTTTCTAAATTTAAAAATTATCTTCCCCCATCCCCATTTATCTTCCATACTTATTTCTTCTTCTTAAACCATTTGCAACCTCTCAGTAATTTGAAATCTGTTTTATTCTCCACAAACCATCTCTTCAGAGCTGCCTCCCATCCTCTGCTCATACCTGTCGCATGGCCATCATCCTGACACTTGCCTTCTCTACCATCCTGTGCTTTCTCCATCAGTGCTCTCCTCAATGGATTCCCCAGTTTCCTGAGTCCCATGCTTTATCTTTTTCTTGACAGATAATACTGTACATCTTTCCATACTTTGTTGAGCAAAAGTATACAATACAGTAATTTTTCAAGATCATGAATGCCTGCAAATGTCATTATTCTGCCTTTTTATTTGATAGTTTACATGAACAATTATAAAATGAAAAATAAAAAAAATTTACCCCCACTTTTTTTTTTTTTTTTTTTTTAAACAGAGTCTTACTATATCGCCCTTGGTAGAGTACCATGGTGTCATGGCTCACAGCAACCTCAAACTCTTGGGCTCAAGTGATTCTCTTGCCTCAGCCTCCCAAGTAGCTGGGACTACAGGTGCCTGCCACAACACCCAGCTATTTTTTGTTGTTGTTGTCATTGATGTTTAGCAGGTCCTAGGCCGGGTTCAAACCCGCCAGCCCTAGTGTATGTGGCTGGCACCATAACCACTGTGCTACAGGCATCAAGCCTCTTCTGACATTTTTAAGAAAGTATTCCATTGTTCTCTTTCTATCTTACAGTTACTATTAAGAAGTCCAATAACACTTTTATTCCTGAAACATAACTAATAAAACTGTTTTTTTGTTTTGTTTTGTTTTTGAGACAGAGTCTCACTATGTTGCCCTTGGTAGAGTGCCGTGGCGTCACAGCACTACCATCAACCTCAAACTCTTGGGCTTAAGCAATTCTCTTGCCTCAGCCTCCCAAGTAGCCGGGACTACAGGTGCCCACCACAATACCTGGCTATTTTTGGTTGCAGTTGTCATTGTTTAGCTGGCCTGGATCAGGTTCAAACCCACCACCCTTGGTGTATGTGGCTGGTGCCGTAACCACTGTGCTACGGGCACTAAGCCTGAAACTGTTAAAATTAGTCCAAATGTTACAAGAAACTACACAGAGAAAATAAATATAAGTAGTATGATCATGAAAGTAAAGATGTATTTGGAAACTAATGACAAACAAAGGCAGTTATATCAGCAGTGATGATAATTTCAAATACACTATTTAAACAATGTTGCAGTTTTTGTGGAACTTCATAAATTGGCATTTCTGGACACACTGCATTTCAAAAACAAATCCCTGTCCTAAGAAGTCATTGAAATGTACTTGGCCATAATTGTTATGGCCAGTTGTTGTACAAAATAAATGAAAAATATAGAGAGGAAGTTCTTGGTATATACTGAGTGAATCATTTAGTCATATTCTAATTGTATTCATACTACTCATCATTACGTTGATACAATACATAAACATTTTAAGTGATGTATTCATTAATACTCTACCCTTTCATTTAGATAAAGAACCACTGAATGAACAACACATTTAGAACCAATATAGAAAAGTACTGTTAAACATTCTTAGGAAAAGGATATCCTTAAAGCACCGTAAAAGGAGAACACAACAACTAAGGCACCAACTGGGCAGGACAAAGATCCAGGTGATAGAAAGGGTAACGACGACCACACCAGAATGAATGAACAGCCCAAGACAACACTTTCACAAACAGATACATAATCCAGGCAACACGTGGAAGTGCTCATAATGATGGAAAAATACAGAAACACTACTAATGACCTCCAGTTACCACTGAATTTTATCAGGATTAGAGTTCAAATGTGATGATAATTTTAGATCGGCCTGTAACTTTCAACAAGCCTCCTCCATTACTAATTTACTAACATACTAAATTAAAAATTGAGATCTCTAAGATCAAGTGGTTCTCAACCTTCCTAATGCCGCAACCCTTTAATACGGTTCCTCATGTTGTGGTGACCCCCAACCATAAAATTATTTTTGTTGCTACTTCATAACTGTAATTTTGCTACTGTTATGAATCGTAATGTAAATATCAGATATGCAGGATGCATTTTCACTGGTTGTGACCCACACGTTGAGAACTGCTGTCTAAGACCAAGAACCCTGAGAACAGAATCTATCAGTGGAAAAGATAAATTTATAACATAAACACTAACTTGAATTAGGTGTAAGAAAGCTAGTAAATTTTCTATTTAACAGTAAATAAGTAATTATTACTACGTGCCACATACTGGGCTAAGCAAACAAAAACACACTAAGATTAGACAAATGACCTACCCTTAAGGAACTCACAGTCTAGTAGAAACACAAATAACCAATTAAATGTTATCAGAAATTACGCTCCTCTGGATTTCCTCCAATAGGCAAAAGCTTCTTGAGGGTAAGGAGGGATTTGTTTTGTTAGTTCTCACATTCTTACCACCTGGCATACTTACTCTAGAAACATACAGATCTGCAGGGACACATTTGATAAAATCAAGCGACTGAACATATATATGGGCTGGTTTCCAGACTTCTGATTCTTCACATTGCACTTTTCATCTAAATCTGGGCATTAATAATACTTAAATCTTATCACATCTCTACATTTTCTTAATCTTGCACTGTGTGAGTCCTACACCTTTGTTCTTCCTCAGCATTGCTTTGATATTTTGGTACTCTTTCTGTTTTCATGTAAATTTAAAATGAGCTTGTCAGTTGTCACAAAAATACCTGCTGGGGTTTTGTTTGGGATTACATCAAATCTATAGATAGATCTATCATAGAAAAATCAGCATGTTCACTGTGTTGTGTCTTACACAATCTTGCATGAAGATATGTCTTCCCTTTATTTGTATGATCTGTAATTTCTCCAATACTTTACAATTCTCTCCATTGAGGACTTGTGCATTTTTTACATTAATTCTACTACATTTGATTTTTTTATGCTAGTGAATAGTACATATCTTGAAAAATTGTTATTTTATGATTTTTCAGTTATTACTATATGAAAATAGACTTAGATTCAATGTATAGATAAATTAGCGGTGCACGTAGCTCAGTGGGTAGGATGACATACACCGAGGCTGGCAGATTCGAGGCTGGCCTGGGCCTGCGAAACAATGACAACAGCAACCAAAAAAAAGCCAAGCGTTGTGGCGGGCACCTGTTGTCCCAGCTACTCGGGAGGTTGAGGCAAGAGAATCACTTAAGCCCAAGAGTTTGAGGTTGCTGTGAGCTGTGATGTGATAGCACTCTACGGAGGGCAACATAGTGAGACTCTGTCTCAAAAAAAGTATAAATTTGTTTCTTAATTCCAATACTTTACCTAATTATTCTTTTACATTTTTACTTAGTCACGTTGCCTGTATATGATAGTGCCTGTATATGGTAGTTGTATCCTATGCTGTATTACACCAATTAGGCTCACACTAAAGTGGAAAGAGAGAACATTCTTTCCGTTATGAGTGGATCATCCTTCAGTTTTCAAAATACTCTTTATCAGATGAAAGAAGTTCCTCTCCACTTCCAGTTTACTAAGAATTTTTACTCCCACTGAGTAAAAATGCAACTAACTACATGTAAAGACGTGGTCATAACCAAGATAAACATTAGAGACACAGACCAGAGACTTATGCCACAAGATTAATGAATAGGGAGAAATATAAATGTCAGAACACAGAGAAGCCTAAAGCCATAAGCAGACTTAGGGTTCCAGTCCTGTGAATAAAAACTCAGTTGTTTGACATCTCTGATCCCTTTCTCCAGCAGCATTTCATACACTGCAAAATCAAATATCCAAAAAAAAAGTAGATGGCTACCAGCCAATGTTAATTATTGGCAAAGACTGAATTGAGTCCACTGAGTCAAAATAAACCTCTTAGGAAGAAGCTATTTTCTAATAAAATGCCCTGACACTGGTTATAGGAAATTATACAACCTAAAGTATCTATATCATTTTTATTCTCAAATTCAAATGTCTGTTAAAGTTCCAACTCCCAGCGAAGGTCTTTACTTTATATAGATTATTCTGCAGTAGAACAAGTATTAGCCAACAAATAAGTGACAGTTTATTGAAAAGGAGCATATTCATGTTTGCAATCCAACTTAAAAACAGATTGTGAATCAATGGGTAGCACAGACGGAGTCAGGAAAAGAAAACATTAGAGGAATATGTTTAAGAAAACCAAGGTAAAGGAAGTCAGAGAAGAAAGAGAGTGCTGTAATAGCTAAAATCTTAGAGAATTCAGAGCCCTTTATCTCTATCTCATACCACTTCCTACCTTAAATGTTCATGTGTTATCCACTAGACGGACATAGCAAACACATACTCCAGGGAGCATACATATCAGACTTACCTCTCTAACCCTCCAGAGTTCTTAGGAGACAAAAGGTGTCTATTTTTCCTCAATAAGTATTTACATCAGACTAATCTGCTGTACTCCCCCAGAGTTATTAGGATGCAAAAAGTGTTCAACAAATATTCTTAAAAAAATAATTACACGATATATTCATTTCAATATTAAAATAGAAAGTAGGCTTCATAATTTCACTCTGAAGTCCATTACCCTGTAACTCTTTCAGTAGTAACTGCTGATCTTCATTTACTTAAAAAGACAAACATGGCCTTTCCAAATGGAAATTCCTACATCTATTGTTTTTAATAAATCCTTTAGAAAAGTCTCACTGCTTTCAAAATTCAAATGCTTTTTCTGAGAGGGACAATATTAAAGTATTCCAACTTTAAAATCCTTAGACTTGACCAGGTGAGCAAATCCAACGCCATAATAATGGTGGATGTATAATGCATCAGGACAATGTCACAAGGTATACTGACCATTTCTATATACTGTGACTACAGAGGGGGAAAGTATCTCAAGAAGACTCAACAACTGCTAAGAATAATAAGGAAGACAAGGATGACAACAAACAGCATCTCTAACAAGAATCAATCTTAAGTGAAGCTTTAAACTAACTAATGAAGAAAAACATGTCCTGCCACTGACTTGTCATGTATAACCTGGAAGATATTTCCAAGGAATTCAGAAAAATAAATACATATCCTTGTGGAAAAAGCACACCAGATCCAGGGTTAAAAGCAGCACATTATGTCCTAATCATACCATTGAACAAATCACTGTGAACAAATCACTTACTCTGTGTGAGCCTCTTCCCAGTTCTCTGTGAAATAATGCGCTAAAAATATTAAAACTCCAGACAACAAATAATTTTTACTTTACAAAGTAATAGTATATTTAGGACATTTTTAAATGAAAGCAAATGAATTTCCATCTGGTCAAGATGGAGTAATGGAAAACAGATTTATAATCCTATCTAAAATAACAAAAAAAAAAAAAAAAGAAAAAAAGAGAAATAAAATACAGATTAAAAACAAAAACTGTTGTTTTCAAGCCTCAGTGCATCAAACAATGAAGGATTAAGAGATGGAAGACAGACAAAGTGAGCCCTATAATTACCCCGGCTTGTTGTCTTGAGAGAGTTTGTAGGCCAAAACAGAGACAAGTAGGTGAGGAGGAAACCAGCAGCTGGCTCCCTAGTGTTCAGCTGACAAAGCTCCGAATCTCAAGAAATCAGGGCAGCTAGAATTCCCAGCACGGAGAGGACAGAGCTATGCTGATCAAAGGTCTTCAAAGGGTCCCCCCTCAAGTTTCATCAGAGAACCAGTCAGTACATGTGTGTGAAGAAACTACTAGAGGCTATGGAAATAAACATCTGAAGGGCTGGAAACGGTTCTGCTTCTACCAGCCTAACTAGAAAATCTCACAGTACATGGAGCATTGGATATTCTGGAAGGTCTTGCCTCATTACTGGGGAGTAAACTGCCTAGGAGCACTGTTCAAAACCTACCTAACAAATCATAAAAGCAAGACCAGAGGGGGAAAAATTTTTTTTCTGTATAACTTAATTGCATCCCAGAAGAAAGCTCACAAAGATTCAAGAAAACAAAAATATCCAGTACCCAACCAGGTAAAATTCAAATACCTGCCATCTAACCTAGGATTATGAAGTATGCAAAGAGGCAGGAAAACACAGTCCATACTGAGAAGAATAATTAACTTAACCAACCCCAAAATGACAAGAGAGATCAGAGGTTTCAGATAATGATGTTAAAAGTTACCATAACTGGGTGGCGCCTGTAGCTCCAAGGAGTAGGGTACTGGCTCCAAATGCCAGAAGTGGCGGGTTCAAACCCAGCCCTGGCCAAAAAAAAAAAGTTACCATAACTAAAGTCCATATATTCAAAGAAGTTAGGTAAAGACAAGGAAGACACACACACAAAAAGATTCAAATCAAAATTCTGGAGACACCTACTACAAGGTCTGAAATAAAAAGTACACAGACTGGGCTTTGTGACAAGTTAGATATTGCTGAGACAAGACAAATAAATGTCAAAGTACTGGAATACAAACTCTCTAAATCAAGACACAGAAGAAAAAGAATCCAAAAACACAGGATATCTGTGATAGAAAACAATTACAAACAACTTAATGTATATGTAACTTTAGCGCCCTAGAGAGAAGGACAGAAAGAATATATGAAGAAATAATGGTTGGAAAATTTTCAAAATTAATGAAAACTATAAAATAATAAGCTGAATGAACCTCAGCCGCAAAAAACATGAAGAACCCTACACCAAGGTACCACATAATCAAAAGTGCATAGTAGCCATCCAGGTAAAGTGCTCAAAACAAGTTGAAAGGCCAGAAACAGTGTTTTTTCCTAGTCATTTTCAGGTTAGGCTGGTGGAATCCTCAAAGCACTCAAAACTAGTGAGAAAGAAAATCTTAAAAGCAGCAAGGGTAATAAAGTAATATTACAGAGGAACAAAGATACAAACATCTTGTTATATATAAGGTTTCTTCTGAGAAAGACATGAAAAAAGACAACAGAGAATCATCTTTAAAGTATTAAAACATAAAAACAGTCAACTCAGAGTTACATCTCAGACAAAAACATCTTTCAAAAACAAAAGCAAATAAACATGTTTTTAGGCTGAGCACAATGGTACACACCTATAATCCCTGCTATTTAGAAGGATGAGGCAGGAGTTAAGCCCAGGAGTTTGAGACCAGGCTGGGCAACACTGCAAGATCCCACCTCAAATCCAAAATGCTTTCAGACATAAAAAAGGTTAAACAACAAATGGCAGATCCTCAGTATAAGAAGGTTAAAGGAAGTCCTTTAGGCAGAAGGAAGGCTATCCCAGATAGAAATCTGGATCTACACAAAAGAATAAAGAGCGCCAAAGACCGTAACTACATGGGTATATATACATGTTTTTTCTTATTTAAATCTCTTTAAAATATAATTGACTATTAAACACAAATCATAGAGATTTGTGAGGTTTATAACATGTGAAAGTAAAATACAGGATAACAATAGCACAAAAATCAGGAGGGGGAAAAATACAAGTATAATATAGTAAGGTTTTCTTTACATTAAATGTTAAATGGTACAGTATCACTTGATGGTATAGAATAATGCATGAAAGATATAGACTATAAACTCTAAAACAACCACTAAAATAACTAAATAATTAGCTTATAATACCTCCACAAAGGAGATAAAACAGGGTCATAAAAAAATACTTTATTAAGCCAAAGACAGCATAAAATGATAAGACAGAACAAGAACAAATGGGACAAAGAGAAAAATAAGTACAAAGATGCTAGACTCAAGCTTAACTTATCAAAAATCACATTAAATGTAAACGGTTTAAAGTCCAAATTAAAAAATACGTTAGACTATATAGAAAAGCAAGACTCAGCTATATGCTGTCTATAAGCAACACACCTTAAATATAATGACCCCCATAGAGAAAAGGCAAAAGGATGACAAAGACACACCAGGATAACCGAGGCCAAAAATGATGAAATGACTACATCATTATAAACAAAGTAGATTTAAAAGGAAAGGATATTAGCAAAGATAAAGGAAGGTCATTTTATAATGACCAAAGACTGAAATAATCATGAAGAAATGACAATTCCAAAGCATTAAGTGCCTAACCGGTAAGCTTCAAAATACATGAAGAAAACTGATAGATAGAAATGCAAGGAGAAATAAACAAAGCCATAATTATCACTGCTGATTTCAATACCTTCACCTAATTAAAAGAACCTCATGGGCAGAATAATCAGCCAAGGACACACTAAATTAGAACACTGCCAAGGACCTTGAGCAGACAGACATTTATAAAATACTCCACCAAACAAAAGCAGAATACATATTATTCTGAAGTATATACAGTGTATTTGCCAAGACAGACCACATTTTAGGCCCTAAAATACATCTTGATAAATTCAAAACATTTATATTGTACGTGGTGACCACAGTTAAAAATAATATATTCTTGAGAACTGCTAAGAGAAAAGATTTTTAAGTGGTCTCAACACATACAAAAAAGATATGTAGGTGAGTTAACACGTGTGTTCCTTAGCTTGATGTAGGCATTCCACGATATATATATATATCAAAACATCATGTTGGACATTATAACTATATGTAGTTTTGGAAATGAACAAAACCAATACAATAAACTGAAAAAATTCAGAAGGATCAAAACAATGCAAAATAGGGCATCTGACCATAAAACAAAATCAATAATAGGAAGAATCTTAGAAAATCTACAAATGTTTGGAAATTTAAGTAACTCATTACTAAATTACCTATAGGTAAAAGAAAAAAAAAAAAAGAAAAATGAAAAGCACTACACAGCAAAATGTATGGGATGTCTCTAAAATAATACTTAGAGAGAAATTTGTAGCAATGAACGCCTATATTGGAAAAAAAAAGCTCTCAAATAAAAAAGGTCTCATTTTTTTATCATAAACAAAATTCAATTCTATACAGATTATAAATCTAAATGAGACAGGGATAACAATAAAGCTTCAAGACAAAAACAAAACTAACCTCATGATACTACAGTTGGGGAAAATTTCTTAAAAAAGACACAAAAATAGAAATCATAAATGACATAATTGTTATACTGGATGCCCCTGAAATTAAGAAATGCTCAATTTCAAAGATAGGCATGAAAGGAAATTAAATATTTATAATAAAAATAAGAAAGACTCATCAAAAATAGTCAAGGATTTCTTCAAATTAATTTTTTTTTTAAATACAATGAAACAACACATAAGAGTTGAACAGACACTTCAGAAAAGGAGATATACAAATGGGTAATATACAAAAAGGTGTTCAAGACTATTTCACCTGTACTGCTCAGGGGCACAGTCCCACCTCTGAAAATACAACAGGGAAGAGAAGAGAGACAAGATCCTACTTCTAATTGAGAAGAGGCAGACATACAGGCGATTGGACTAACGTACACAGCTATGATTCAACAATAAAAAAAAAAAAGAAGAAGAAGAGGCAGACAACTTAACCGAAAGACAAAAACTTCAACATAAAGGAACATGAAGTTAAAAGGAGTCTGAAGTGGGCTGGTAGCTTAATCCAAACCACAATGAAACATGTCAAGTTCAAAGCTGCATTTCAGGCTGAATGAAGGTCTCACATTGTCGCCCTGTGGTAGAATGCCGTGGCATCACAGCTCACAGCAGCCTCAAACTTTTGGGCTTTAGGAATTCTCTTGGTGCAGCCTACCAAGTACCGGAGACTACAGGCGCCTGCCACAACACCCGGCTGTTTTTTGTTGTGGTTGTCACCATCGTTGTTTAGGTGTCCTGGACCAGGATCCAACCCTCCAGTTTCAGTGTATTTGACAGGCACCGTAACCGTTGTAGTATAGGCATCAAAACCATTAATTAAATTATTTTAAAAAGTCCAAAGCACGAGTCTAATCTTTTGGCTGTGACCTGCAACCAGCATCCCACCAGGACTTCCAGAAGAGATGCGCGACCAGCGACCTGCGACCTACAACCCGTGCCCGCCGGGCCGCCACACACCCTGACAAGGAACTCTGGGAGCCGTGCAACCCCATGTCCTCCCTCCTGTACCCTCCCTACCTCCACACTGGCCCGATCGTCTGGTCAGGGAATCTGGTAGCCGCGTTCCCTCCAGAGACCTCCCTTCCTCTGCATGGAGCCCTTCTCCTGGCCAGAAACTACTAGAGTCTTGGGCTTTCTGTGCCAAAGTCACTGGGTGCCAGGCACCCCCAGAACCGTGTGCACCACCCCCCAACTTGTTGCTGGATCAAGGTGTGCCACACTGGGGAGCTGCTCCCACAATTAGAAATCCCTGGCTGGGGCAGCCCCAGAGGAACTACACGGGGTCACTCCCTACAAAGATCCAGCAACAATAGAGTGATCCCACTGGGGTCTAATCTTGGAGACACACCTCCTCAACTCTGGGAATGGCCAGAGGCAATGGTGAAAAACAATCAGGAGGTGAAATCAACAGAAAAACTCCTGCAATACCAATAATCAGAGCAGATCAACTGCCCCAAGGAAAAATGGGGCAGACACAGCACAAGATCCCAGGTACAAACAAATAGCTGAGATGTCAGAAATCGAATTCAGAATCTGGATAACAAATAAGATTGAATTAGAATTCCAAGCAGTAATACAAAAGATGTCTCAAGAATTCAACAAATTCAAAGACCAAATGACCAAAGATTTTGACACATTGAGACAAGAAGTTGCATTCCTCAAAGATCTGAGAAACACAGTAGAATCCCTCAGTAACAGAATGGAGCAAGCAGAAGAAAGGATTTCTG
>CAUYPK010139359.1:0-35753 GCA_963574355.1 Loris lydekkerianus
ACTATACCACAAGACTATGAGGAAAGGACCAAGGAAGGGGAAGGGGGGGGGGAGGTTTGGGTGGAGGGAGGGCGATGGGTTGGGCCACATCTATGGTGCATATTTTTATCTATAATAATAATAAAATAATAATAATAATAAAAAAAATAAAAATAAATAAAAAATAAATAAAAAAAAAATGCACACAGTTTTACAATTGCTGTGTAAGCCCAACAAAATATCTCTGTATCCACAGTCTGAATGTACCAGAGACCACGGATTCTGACCTACATCCTACTTGATCCCAGTTCCAAAACATCATGCTGGACATTCAGGAATCCTCTGGTGAGCATTGGATTTCACGACACTGGCCTTGGGTGCTTTCCAGAGTCAAAGAATGACCTCCCCAGGGTGGGAAACACAGGCTTGGACACTTGACAGTGAGAGTTATCTCTGCACCTCCGGCATCAGACACAGAGAACTCCCAGGGCTTTGCCTAAATGTCCCTCCCCTTCCTCCCTCCTCTCCAGTCCTTATCATGACTCAAACGGAATACAAGTTATCCCCCGTGTTCTGGTTTTCTGTACGAAGATTTGGATTCAGGACGATAGAAGAGAATTAAAAACAAAAGAGTTATCTTTGACAAAAGAAGTAAAGGTATTCCCTCTAGCTAGTTCTGGCCCCAGTTGCAGAAAGAAAGGTTCATTTTTTGTTTGTTTTCACCAAAGAAGTGCCTAGCGGAGAAGGGTGTGGGAAAGATATTTGCACACTACACATAACGTTCTTTTAAAACAAAAGCTTGCCTTAGATAGGCCCAAATCTTCCAAGCTCGATGACCAGATTTTCCAATTGGCAAGTTTCAGGGAGAATCTGTCCTTCAAATAGTTTGATTTGACTCACACAAGTTTTCTTGTTTTGCTTTGTTTCTAAATTGTTTTTATTTGCTATCATCTTAGGGGTGCACACTCTAGTTTGGCTAATCGCCCTTGTCTTAAACGCTGCAGAGGCACCCTGCGTGTTACATGCCTACTTTCTGCAGGGATCTGATTTGTTATGTCTGGACTTCATTGCTTTTCTTTTCTCCATGCTTCTGTTTATACCTCTTAAAAGAAACCAGTCTCCAAAAGAACTCTATAATTCGAACATCCCTGTTCAGCCTGCTCCAGCCTCTATTGGCCTGACCTCAAGTCCACCTGGCCTTTGCAACTGCTGCTCCATTCGCCTGGAATCCTGGTACCCTGATCTGTTTTGTGGGACCTCCTCGCAGAAGACATGGCAGCCACATGGCTTCAAGTACCACTTCACCTGTTTGTGTCCTGCACAAACTATGTCATGTCACCTCCTCAACTACTCCTGGGCCTGCCCTTTGCATGGCTGTCCTCACCGGAAGACAAAGTCCAGGAGAAAAAGCTCATCTGTCATGTTTACCACCTGGCACACAAGACACACTTGGCAAACAGCTCTTGAAGAGATAAATGAAATACTTAATGGAGGAAACATACCTGTTTGTATATGGATAATAATCTGCTTTAGTATTATCATAGCAGAGTCCTAGTGCCATAAGGCTCGAGAATTAGGTGGTGACATGAGAATAAAAAGAAGCAGAATGGTGGGGGAAATTTTGAGAGATTCTGCATCCGTGTGACCTGGAAGGATTTTATTCAAAAAAGTTTAAAGTGAGAATGTCATTTAAAATATGTACTAAAATAGAAAATCTTCAGTCTTACCCAGATGACTCCAAAAACCTAGGAAAGGGAGAAGGCTTTGAATCACAACTCAGCTGTTTACAAACAGCAGATTGTTACAGCAGACAAGCAGCAAAGAAACCTGCCTAATGCATGGGAAAGCAGACATATTTGACCAGGGATAGTTGGGAAATCATTATGGCTGGATAATTCAGGGCCAGTTCATCTTCATTTCAGTCCTAAATGCAGACAGTTTTGCCCTTTGGGCATGGAGACTGAAACGCCTCCTCCCCTTTGGAATTCAAAACAGAAATGAAAAACATCTCTCTAAAAAAGGTCAAGATTCAGGTTTCAGAGATTTGCCGGTGCAACCAGGAACCAGACATCAAAAAATAAAAACACTGCTTCAATTTCTGTAACTGTTGGACACATCTGGAAGTATCTAAATGCGGTCTGTAGCAAGGGCTAATTCGCTGATGAGAGTGTGGAAATTTTATAAGAGGACACGGCAAAAATTCCATCTCCTGGGATTCAAGGAAATTGTTTTGATTTCTAGAATTATTTCAAAGATGTTATCTATCATCATTTGGGAGAATGAATATTGAAACATCGATGTTTTGCTTTTGCTTGGCTGCATGGGTTTACAAAGATCATGCTGATCAAATGGGCACGTATCTTGTCTTCGCATTTGTTCAAATGAAAGACAGAAATTGAGGTGAATTTGCCATCTAGAACAAGCAGTGAAAAGTCATTTCTTTCTGTTTCTTTAGTGTTTCCTGTAATTCACTCCGATCGCAGCATATAGGCAGCAAAAAATGCCTGTGAAAAGGGCTTTTAAACTCTTAGTTGTTTGCAGAATATTAGTAACACTATAAAAAGTTTATGTTAATTAATGCTGCGTTTTAATAGATTTCCTGGAAGTTTGTAACTATGTACTATAAAGGCTTTCAAGATAATGTATTATACAGTGGTTATCATAAACTCCAAAGCAGTTCAAATATTCCTTTTATGTCTCAATAACTTTCCCCCCAAAGTTACAGTATTTAAAAGATTCAAATGCAGAATAAAAAGAAAAAAAATTTCCCTACCAGGGGATATTTTAAATTTTTATATCTCTCATCATGATCAATCTAATTTCTCGGCAACACTGTACTTAAGCTTGCTTGTAAGCAGAAAGCCATCTGCACATCCCATCAGTTATATTAGGATAGACCGTCCTCTATAAAGTCCAGGGCAGGTTTTACAGAGGCTGAGCAGTGCAGATAACTCACAACGTTCATATGACTCTTGACCAAGCCTCTTTATATATGAACATCCCTTATCATTGTTTATCTCTCTGCATTTAGGCAAAAAAAGAATCATTTGCAGTTCAAAGAAGGCCATTTTTCATGTTCAGCAGGCAGATTAAAGAGAGAGTTTGATTGTAAGAGTTTCAAGCAAGATCATTTCCAAATTAAACTTCAACATTTGGGTTGAGGATGTTAAACAGAACCCCCAGAATACAAACCTCTGTGAGTTTTTCACGCAAAAGAAAAAATGCTTGGTTTCTATTCCATCCTCAACGTTTGGAACATCTTATTCCAATATGAATCAACATTTCTGACAAAGACAATTAATTTTTTCTTATAGCTTTAAAGAAGGAAAATAACGAGTAGCGTCCAAAATGATTTTTTTTTTTTAATTCAAATGAGCTGAATTGTAACTACCAATGAGAAAACTTGAAGAACAGAAAGCCAAAATTCTATAAATGGGGTTCATTTCGGTCTGCTAATATGGCCAGTGAATCATAAACATGGCTGCCCATAAATCCGGTGAGACTGTGAAAAATCTACATTACTAAGACACACACAAATATCTCACCTTTCTCCTGCCAAATTGCACATACAGTCTTAGGAGTGCTTTGTGGCTCTCAACTAAGGCCTTGGAAGCAATGTATCTCTTACTTTCCTCCATTCCCTAAGTCTCAGTTATAAAACATTTGTCATTTGGGCTCTGTATTCGACAGCATCTGCATTATATTATGCTTAATCTTGACTCCAAGAAAAAAAAAAAACACACACATTTCCCAAACTCCTACTGTGATTTTTTTCCACCACAATTCTAAGCCCTCACAGTGACCTTAATCAAAGACTTTACTAGAATCAGAATGTGTATATCCGCTCACTTTTCTAGTTAGTAGAGACCAACAGTGAACAAGTTGAGGCTGCAAATACTTAGAGTCAAAAGCCCAGGTAACTTCCCTGAGAATTCCAATCATCCGTTATAGGGTGACCAACCATCCCAGTTTGCCCAGGACCCAAGGATGTCTGGGATACGATCTTTTCAGTGCTACAAACAGCAGAATCCCAGGTGAAGTGGAAAAGCAAGTCACTTTAAAAGCTGAACAATGGAATTAGCAACACAGATTTTTTTAATGAAAAAAATACTCCAAGTTGTCTTAGAATCTATGGTTCTACCTGAAAAACATACACTTTGCTATCAATTAATTTGCTGTTGTGATCATCCTAGAATTCGTATCTGCACCACAAACTCTTTTAGATCATTCAGTTTTCTCTTTCTCTCCCTCCCTCCCTCTGTGGATTTTTCACAATGTCCAAATTTACAAATACCATTTTCAATCCATACCTTGGAGACTTCATTTAAGCATCTGCCAGTAAGAATCTTCACTCCTCCCCCCCATACCTCCCATCCCCCCATAATGTAAATACAATTAGTGGATGGAAAGCAGGTTTCACGTCTTGCTTCCCTCCTAAGCGCCCCGGTGAGGGGGTCCACACTCTGGGAGTCATTCATGCGTGGTCCTCAAGGAAGAGCCAAAAGATGGAAAGAAAATACAGCCCGAGGAAAAAGTCTATAAAGATTTCTCGCTTTCCTAATCCCTTCTCTCTAATGTTTCTTTGTAAATTTGTCAGATGGGAATGAAATTGCCTCATAACTCTCCAGACGTGAAGAGCATCTCTGAAGAAAATTACGTACTTGTCAAAGCAAGGGGGAATTTATGTTGGTGTTCCTGAGATGTGATTTTATTCCGTCTATTTCCTTTGTGCACATCAGAGCAACGAGAGAGACAAAAACAACGAGTTTATGGATATTTTTTTCACTCTGGTGCATTTTTTGCTTCTATTTTTCCCTTTTGTTTTCTTATGCCCCCTCCTTTCATCTCTGTTTATTGCCCATGACAGTAAACTTCCATACAACAATGCTGGGATGAGAGGAGCAATGATTTCTACCAGTATAAGGCAGTTGAAACAAGCACAGAGATGATTTCCCCGTGGACAGTTCCGGAAGGTGTGGGTTACATTTTTGAGTCCTATCTGATACTGGCCAGGGAAGATTTGGGTACAAAAGTCTTGTTAATGTTCCTTCCAGGCTGCGGCATGCTTCCTGAAATTCAATTTTTTCTCCCAGATTGCACATTATGCCTTCCACTGCCTGCATTTTGTTTTCTGAATTTAGAAGCTGCAGATTCTTTGTTTGTTTGCTAAGTCCACGGTAAATGATACAGTAAAACTAGCAGAGAGGCCAAGGCAGGTGGATTCTTGAGCTCAGGAGTTTGAGACCAGCCTGAGCGGGATCCCATCTCTAAAGATAGCTGGGCATTGTGGTGGGCGCCTGTAGTCCCTAGGGAAGCTGAGGTAAGAGGATCTCTTGAGTCCAAAAGTTTGAGGTTGCTATGAGCTATGACATCAGGCACTCTATAGAGAGTGACTGAGTGAGAATCTGTCTCAAAAAAAAAACTAGCAGAGAATTTGGAGACAGGCATACACCAGGTCAAAGCCTACTTCTCTGACTACCTGGCCAGGCAAAATGTTCAACTTTTCTGATCTTCACTCACTACCCTTATTTGATCAATAGGAATGCTGCTTTGTGAGGCTGTTGTAAAGATGAAGTGGAAAAGCTTCCAAACTGAGACAGTGCGCAGCACGAAGGGTGGGAGCCGAGATTCCTGAGTCAGACAGGCTGTCTGTCCCAGCAGGTCTCTACGCCCCAGCCAGGTGACCTTGACAAATATCAATCTCTCTGTGGCCTCAGTCTCCTTTTGCCATCAGGTGGGTGTGGTAACAACACTTTCATGGAGCTGTTCTGAGGATTCCAAGAGTCGGTAGAGGATTTAGGAGTCTGCTTAGCGTTTTGTAGCTATTTGCTATTTCATGATAACATATGCCAAGCATCTGGCACAAAGTATCTATTCAATAAATATTTTTACTTGTCCTCCTTTCCATAAGCTCTTTCCCTGAAAGCCTGTTTGCCTCACTGTGTTTCTTCGGCATCCTACCCAAGGCCCTTCTCACCACAGGTGTTCGAGAAGGAAGAATTAATTAATGTCCAGATGCCTTGTTATTGATGACAGTCTATAAATCTGGTTCATTTCCCTCTTGCTTTATAGTACATTTTCAATATTGAAGAAAAGGAGGCAAATATTTTTCTTTTAATGTTCAAGCTCATCAAAAATGGTTCATTGAAAATTTAAATAAAATTCATTAATGAAAAGAGAGCACCAAAAAAAAAAAAAAAAAAAAAAAGGTGTATTCTTAAACAAGCCAAGATTCTACGAGGCAACCATACGTGTTATTTCAAATCTTTCTGGAAGCCGAGTCTCCCTAATTGAAAAATAAGGAAGTATAATACAGATGAGTCTAAGATGGATTGGTTTGGATATTCTCAAAGGGGTTCCTCGAGGAAATGAGTTGGGAATCAAGGCAATTATACTACCTCTGTCTAGGTAAGGCAAGGCTAAGGAAACTGAGAGCTGGTAGAACTTTCCCGGCAATGATCTGATTCCATTCCATGGAAGAGGAGGTGCGTGTGCTCTCCTCCACCTCCAAGGTTGTTCATGACACATCTGAAATTCAACTGGAGTTTAGGGACGACGCCAGAGCAAGTTCTTACGGTATTATAGACCTTACACTTGGAGAATCTTACGAATAAGTTCTTGTTATTCCGCATGCTTTAATTAGCTGGCATAAATAAACTTCAGTGATTTCAGGATGCAGAGAGCACGGGTAAGGGCTATAGGGAATAGTGTGATGCCTCCTAAATGCCAACATAAGGGAAAAGTGGGTCTCCCAAAGATTGAAAAGCAAATGCAATTTGGGTATTTTTTTCTGTTAGATAATATTCAACCATTAAAGTAATAACAAGGCTCGGGGAAGACCTCCCTTCCCCCCAAGTCTATTTCCCCTGCCTTTCTGATCGGAACATGCATTGTTTATTACCCCCATGTTTACCAGCCCCCAAATATCATTACAATGTCGGTGCCATGATACATGTACGGTTGTTACCCTTTTAATGGATAAAAAAAGATTTAAGTACTTCATTCTGTTGCATTTTGACAGCTGTTAGCCATCATTTTTCCATTCACCTGCATTTAGCAATCCCATAAAGGAAGGCAATCTCCAAAGGAGCACGAGGCGGGCCCTGCCAGGTGATAATTCTGCACCGCTCGGGCCTATAAATACCTGCCAGGCTGGGCGCTGAGTCAGCGGTCTGGGCCTGCAGCTGTGCTGCCCTTTATCTGTGCGAGCATCTCCCAGCAATTGGACCCCCAGCCCCTGCAGTGAAAATCCATAGTATCGATCAGGCCATTTCTCCACTGTAATTCTTTTGTAGGAAATCCCTGATGACAAATTTTATCTGCACCACTTTTTGATCGCTGGTTTGATGTAAAGGATCTCCGAGGGCAGAGTTAAGCGCCCGGCCGTTCCACGTTATCAAGCAGCCGTTTTATTTACTGAAATTACAATTGTGGTCACAGACACACACACACACACACACACACACATACACACACACACACACGAAGAGAGACAGAGAGGACCAGAAGGAAAAAAAATAGAGCCAAATAGTATTTCAAAGGGAACAGGAGTAGGGGTGGGAGGTGGGGGGTAGGGGAAGGTCGTATCAGCTACCTTGAGTCCAATGTAGGGTGTAAAAGGCAGTTGCACATTTATAATCACATAATGGGATTTATAATCACATTATGGAAATGGTGCTTGATAATAACACTGAGATGATGTAGGGCTATGCACTGAAATGGAATCCGGTCTCTGTTCCCCCCCATGCTGCCCCCAGGTCTTCTCAACTCCCCAGACTTAATAAGCTTCCTCATTCTGTGTCCCCAATATGTTAGGAGACTCTCTTTATCAGATGGTGTTCATCAGAGATTAGGATCAGGTGCAAATCTGAAACCCAGGTGAACTTCTGTGAAATATCCGGACTCCCAAAGGAAGAAGGGAAAGGTTACATAAGAACCCGTATCTTTACAGAACTGCTGGTCTAGCTATTTCTGGGCACAGTGCAAAACAAGGGGAAAAGGAATGTCCCTGCACAGAGTTCCCCAGCTACGGACCCAGGGCCAGATCTTTTAACCCCCACGTGCTCAGAGTGTGTAGGAAAAGCTCTCCTCCCGGCCGGCTGTGGCCAGATTTTCTCAGCCTCAGCACTGTGACTATTTGGAGCTGGAAAGTTCTTTGTGCGGAGGACTGCCCTACATGTTGTGAGATGTTTAGCAGCAGCTCCTGCCAATAGCACCCTCATCCCCCAACTGTGACAACCAAAATATGTCCCCAGACATGGACTCATGTCCCCTAGAGAAGGAGGAAAAATTTTGAGAAGCAGAGGCCTCTAAGGCACTTGTCGGGGTTGGGCAGCGGATTTGAGTAGAGAAAGACAGAGGGGTCGGTAAAGTGGGAGATGGCTTGGTCTTCTCCATTTGGGCACAACAGAAGCGAAACCAATAATTATTGCCACCATAAAGCAAATAAGCAAACTTTTCGTTGCAAGCTGGATTCTCTTAGCCCACATTCTGCCTACAGGAGGATCTTACTTGGTCAATAACCTTGGCAATTACCTTTAAGCACATTGGGTGGGACCCTGATGCAGCAGCTCTAGGCATCCCCCCACACCTCATCCATTCCCCCCACAGTGTCTTAAATGCGACTTGTACAATGAAGTTAACACCTGGCCTTTGCAGAATTCGTAATGCTATTTCTAGTACAGTGGTACTCAAACGGGAGTTGCCACCCCAGTGAGTCTGCCATCCCAGAAAACATCTAGCAGTATGTAGAGATGGTTTTTGATGACACAGCTATGGTAAGAAGGTAGGGGCAGGGGGGACATGCTGCTGGCATCTGGTAGACAGAGGTCAGGGATGCTGGCAAACATTCTACAATGCACAGGACAGTCCCAGCCCCAAGTCTACAAAGAACTGTCTGATCCAAGTGTCAACAATGCTAGTGTTGAAAGATAACTCAAGCTAATCCTGATCCACTCCTGCTAAGACTCATGTGTTTCTGTCTACAGAGGCCAGAAGGAGAAACTTCAGTCTTCCTCTAGCTTTAATCAGGCAGAGTCTCTCAACCTAACGTAGGGAAACATGGAGTGCGTCCTCTGCGTGCTGGTCCTAAGAGATGCTGCTTCTGCAGGGATACTCTCAGACCTGACTCGGGCATGCAGAAAGCTCACAGGCTGCTCCCAGTGCATTTAACTGCACACCTCAGTGTGAGCACCTGCTCAGGGAGCTCAACATCGCTGTTAAGTGAATTCAGTGAGGTGGTGTTAGATGATTTTATTCTTTGCCAAGGTTTTATCATGTAAAGCCCCCCAAAAAAAAACTTGAGGGAAGTTCATTACACAACTTAAAATTACACTGCAGCGAAGATAGACAAGTGAAGCTTATCAAATACAACCTCTGCTTAGAATTTTATCTCTGATCCTGATGCCTACAGAGCTCAAGTGGGAGTCACAGTCCAGTGCAGCTATATATAAGGTGTTGGGGGAGAGGACTGTTGGAGAAGGGTGGCCAGAAAAAACACGGGATGTCTGGTTAGATTTGAATTGCAGATAAACAGGCTTTAATATATGGCTCATAATTTCAGAAAAACGACAAATCAGTATTGTAGTACAAGTATGTCCCAAAGATTGCATGGACATACTTATACTAATAAAAAATTAATCATTTATCTAAAATTCAAGCTTAACTGGTTGCCATGTATTTGTTTTTTAATTTGCTAAATCTGACATCCCTTGTCTGGGGTGAAGTGGCGAGAACTCATTCCACCTAAAGAGTCCTCTGGTTAGCCGATCTGACCGAATGTTATCACCAGGGAAGGCAGAGCTAAACCCAGGCTGCCAGGTCTTCTGGGTCTTGTAGGGAAAAACAATCTGGATCTTTATATGATATTTAGTGATTTTTGAAAATGCTGACAATTTTTTAAAATCTAACAATGACCCATAGATGGTGAAGGGGACAGGCTCACCAGAGGACAGTAGAACAGTGGACATTTATTGAGTCTTCGCTACACGCCAAGCACTACACTGAGGGACTCACTAAGTCCCCCATCAACTGGGAGGCGCAGATGATTATCATCACCCCATGCAGGCGAGTGACGGTAAGTATTTTGACAAGGGTCACACACTAAGTGGCACAGTGTCCGTCTAAATCCCTGCAGTCTCTGTACCCATCACACTGCACCGTTTCAGAGGAAAGCACCCTCAACAGACAGCTTCTCATAGGGCATAATAATAATAAGGGCAGGGGCGGCACCTGTGGCTCAGTGAGTAGGGCGCCGGCCCCATTTACCAGAGGTGGCGGGTTCAAACCTGACCCTGGCCAAAAACTGAAAATAATAATAATAATGATAATAAGGGCAGTTCTGAGCACCCCCTTCCAGATGTGAGTTACATCCTCCTCAGGGCCTGCACAGGCTCAGTAGCATTGCTGGGCAGAGCCCTATTGGAGCCTCAGGCTAAAAGGGAAATAAAATCACCAATGTGATGATCCTGCCTTTATTTAGAAGGTTGACATTTTGTTCATCATGGATTTGGATTTTTATTGTATTCATTTAGGGTTTTTGTTCTTAATGTTATGCTATAATATTATTTTATCTTGATAACTGAGATTTTGTTGATGCCTCTTGAAATTTGTCATCCAAAATGAATGCTTCTTTAACCTCACCCATCTCTCTTACAGAATAGCATTCCCATGTTTCTGGGTAGCTTTTTGAATTTTGATATGAAGGGAAAATTTCTCAGACTCAAAGGTATGGGTTACCTCTCTATTCAAAACAGTTTTTAAAAACTAGCAATAACTGAAATGTTCAACAGAGTGATGTTGGTTAAATAATTTACAGATATACCTATGTGATGAAATAGTACACATCCCTGTAAGGATACTTACTAGGTTTTTAAATGTTACTTAAATAATGTGGAAAAAAGAATAAAATTATATTTGCAATATGATCTAAACTATGCTTTAAAAAATGAAAGAAAAAAAGAAAACACTGGGGAAAAATACAGCAAAAGGTAACAGTAGTTTCCTCCCAGGTAGATTATAGGTAATTGTTTTTTCTTTCTTCTTAAAAGAAAAGTGGTACCCTAAGAAGAAATTGGATATGGATTTTGAATCAGGTGACTCTGTCTCTAAACTCTAACTCCAGCATCTACTTTGAGCAAGTTGCTTAACTTCTTCCTGCCTAAAAGTTAGCTACCTCAAAGACTGGTCATGAGTCCTTGGGATTATGTGTGTGTGAGGGAGTGTGGAATATGTAAATGCTCATACACACACACATAAAATGACTTGCACAAATCTGAGTAAAAGTGACACTCAATAAATGTCAGGTTATCAAACATTATACTTTTTCTGTAGTTGCCTAATTTTGATTAACAAATACAACTATTATAATCTGAATGAAATAATTCAAAAGATTTGAAGTTGGGCATGGTGGCTCACACCTGTAATCTTAGCACCCTAGGAGGCTGAGGCCAGTGGTTTGCTTGAGCTCAGGAGTCTGAGACCAGCCTGATCAAGAGCTACTAAAAATTAAAAAAAAAAAAACTAGCTGGGCAATATGGCGGATGCCTCTAGTGCCAGCTACTTGGGAGGCTGAGGCAAAAAAATCTCTTGAACCCAAGAGTTTGAGGATGGTGTGAGCTGTGATATCACAGCACTCTACTCAGGGTGACAGTGAGACTCTGTCTCAAAAAAATAAAGAGGGGAAAGGAGGAGAAGGGGAGGGGAGGAGAGGGCATGGGAGAGGTGAGGGGAGGAAAGGAGAGGAGAGGAGAGAAGAGAAAAAGATTTGAAAACCACTGGTAAAAGAAAATCCCCAGCCTGGTGCAGTGGCTCACACCTATAATCCTATCACTTCGGGAGGCTGAGGAGGGTAGATTGCTTGAGACCAGGAGTTGGAGACCAGCCTGAGCAAAAGCAAGACCTCCTCTCTACCAAAAATAGAAAAATTAGCTGGGCATTGTGGTGGGTGCCTGTAATCCCAGCTACTTGGAAGGCTGAGGCAAGAGGATTGCTCAAGCCCAGGAGTTCGATGTTGATGGGGTCTGTGATGATGCCATTGCACTCCACTTGGGGCAACAGAGCAAGACTGTCTCAAGAAAGAAAAAGTAAAACAAAATGAAAACACCCACCATCCTGGTAGTATTAGCTCACTTGGCATTTACCAGGATGCACATCCTATGGGGAATGGGACATGTTTGAGAAGCCCACAAAGATGGATGAAGGAGGTGCGGATGAGAGGATGCAGGGACCTGGCCAGCCTAGAGCTCTGCTTCCTGGTTGCAAGCAGATGTGAGTTCTTCCTCTCCTTATGAAATGTTACCTAGTCCTGTTTCAGGAGTGAGCGGGTGTTTTTGCAGCTCCCCCTGCCCCCCAATCTCAGTGTTGTTCCCTTTCTACTCAGCTAGCCTCAGAACCAAAATAGAATGCACCTGCTCATATCTGTCCAGCTGTTCTATCAGCACGTAGGTCCCTGAGACACTGAAGCACGAAAGATTGAGCGTTTGGAAATAAAAAGCGAGGATAAAAATCACCCAGAAAATGCTATTTTTGGCATGTTGAGTATATTCGGTGGCTCTGCTACCTCCACTCCCAATGGTGAACAAGGAGTCTTTAGATCTGGGATCACAGACTATAACCTGAGGCCCAAATCTAGCCCACTAGTTTTGTAAATAAAGTTTTATTGGAACACAGCTACAATCATTGGTTTCCTGGCCACCTGCAGCACTTTCCCTCTCTGCAGACAGAGTTGGGCAATTGCAACAGATATGGTCTGGCCCTTTTTAGAAAACATTTATTGACCCCTGCACTAAATTAATTAGAAAATGAACAAAGGATAGTTTGAATGCTTTTATTATTTGATGGTTAACCAATAAACTGACGAGGTCAAGAAGTCCACCTCTCATTTCCCATTTTTCCTAAGACAGATGACCTAAGAAAGACCACAGAGAAGGTGGCATTTTATTTATAAAATACCAGACCACATGTTAATGAGATTAACCAATCATAATGAGATTAAATGTTTCACTGACAGCCAAGGAGAATAATTAGCCTATACTCACTTTTAACCTCGTCCAAATTACTCATTCTATTCAGAAAGCTAATCATGTTTCTGTTGAAAATGCTGTTGTATTACAGTGATCAATATATGAAAATATTGACTGAGCCTGGGTCTGTAATTGAAATTTACATCAGTGTATGTGATTAAACACATTGTCATTTCCTGTCTGTACTAATGACAGTTACGCAGACACAAAGCCTGAGTTCAAAGATTAATTCTCATAATAAACAGATTCAACAGATCAAGAATCAACAAACTATTTTTTTTAAACCATATATTTTTGGCTTTGCAGGCTGCAGACTCTTTTGCAGCTTCTTAATGTAGCACAAAAGTAGCCATAGAAAATATGTACATGAAGGGACATGGCTGTGTTCCAATAAAACTTTATTTATAAAAACAGGTGGCAGGCCAGATTTGGTCTGTGGGTCACAGATTGCCAGCTCTGGATAAGAGGGTTAAAAACTCTACTTTCTACAAGGGTAAGTAAAGGAATATAAGTAAGTGAAGTGACCTTTGTGTTATCCAATTGGAAACAAGGGTGTTGTGACGCATTCTCTAAGGAGGGTGGCTTCTACTCAGCCACAGTGTGTGTGAGCTCAGTGTCATCAGGTTCCTCCTCTGATTTAAGAAAATGGAGGGGAAGGGCAGTGCCTGTGGCTCAAAGGAGTAGGGCACTGGCCCCATATACTGGAGGTGGCGGGTTCAAACCCAGTCCCAGCCAAAAAAAGAAAACAGAGAGGAAGGAGTTCTCAGTTTCTTGTTTTATATACAAAATGCTAATAATAAGTTTAAAAATTTGTTTTAAGTTGGTAAGAATCAAAAAGAAACCCTGTGAACTCAGGGTTTCTCAACCTTGGGAATACTGACTCTTGGGCCTGGATAATTCTTTGTGGTGGGAGGTTGATCTGCCCAAGGTGTGATGACCACAACCGTTTCCAGACATTTCCACATGTCCCCTGGGAGGCCCAGTCACCCCGTTTGAGAAGCGCTACTACAGCTGAATCTCACCAGGGCTCCCCATGGCAGACTTGAATAATTACTGATCTCTACTTGGCCTACATGTCTAAATATTTGCCTTTTAAAAATATATTTCACTTTGCTTTTCCTTTGGTTCTTTTTTGAAGAAAATGTAAAAGAGAAAAGAATGGAAAGAATGAGAAAAAGATGACACTGAAAGATACTAAACAGAAGGACTATAGGGCAGGCCAAATGACTGCGGCACATGAGGATTCCCCAGGGAAAGTACAAACCAAATGTTCCACACTCTCCTCTGACCATCTAAGACCCAAATGGTCATAAGAAGAAAACCATTCTAGAGAATGAAACTTTTTTTTCCTTGAATATAACTCCTAGGCCCCCGTGTTTATCATGGACGGTGTTTCACAGCGAATGAAATTGGGGGAGGCCAGTATCAGGTACAATCTCCAGGAGGTTTCAGACAAACATTATACATCTTTCTCTACTTGCCCTCCATTATATCAAACAAAAATTCATTTCCACACTCAAATGTTTTTCTTGGAAACACTCATAATGTTTGTGTTGCTCTTATATCAAAAACGCTCCTTTTCAAAGCATCATATTCAAACAATGCACTATTTAATTACTGGTCAGCTAAAGCCGGGCAGCTTTCTCCCTCTTTCTGGACCCTGAACTTGCTTTATAAACCAAAGTGTTGAGTTCTCACCATGAAAGCTAAGTTCTTTCAAAGTATAACTTATAATCTTATCTGTTGGTATCAGAAGAAGAAATCCTAATAGGCAAACTTCCGCATTCTAACTCGGGAGGTATGTACGTGGAAATGGTAAGTGAGATGTGTTTCGTCCCTGGTAATTTATTGCCACAGCATGGTGGGAATCTTCTCTATTTAGAGCAGAGATGGGCATATCTTGCCCCCAGCCAGGTGTATTACAAAGGATCTCACAGACAAAGATACCGAAGTTTCAGCTTTTGACTTTCAAAGCCAAGATTTAAAAAAAAAAAAAAAAGAAAGAAAAAGAAAAGTTTCTTAAAAGTTATAAAAGAACATATGATTAGGTAGAGCGATTTTTTCCATCTAATACAAGACTTGGGGAGGAAAAGACAAAGGAAATAGATTTAGATGCCGGTAGAACTATTGGTCCCTGGAAAGGGTCCCTGAACATGAGGCCACGTCCACATGGACATAGTCACAAAACTTGCCTACATAGATATCCTGGAATAGCCCTCAAATGGAGGGAAATGGCAGAAACCCCAGAGACTTTCGAGGGACACAAAGGAGAGGGGGTCGGGAGGTGTCCCCTGGGTGGAACTCAGAGAGGCAGCAATTTGGGGGGGCTGTTCTCAGTCCAGCATGGGGTGAGAACAAGGGAGTGTTGCTTGCTAGAAAAATCAGACAGATCTGGGGAACTTCCCAGTCCATATGTTTGTTCAAGCCAAGGTTCTCAGAATGGGTCTTTCTCTCTCCCCTTCTGATGAACACCTGGGTCAAAACATGTAGAATACAGACACCATACACATGGGCTGTGAACTAGAGACCTGGGAGCAACATTTGATCTGCTATCCCATGGCAGCCCGACTGCATGACAGACATTAAAGTCGAGGAGCTGTTCCCATCCCAACCTCCTGCTGACCCTGGGGTCCTACTCAAGTCCCTCCAAAACATGCATGCATTTCCAGGAGGGCATGAGCTGAATTTTGTTCCCCCAAAACTCATATGAGGAAGCCCTAATCCCAGTTCCTCAGAATGTGACTAGATTTAGAGATAGGGCCTTTTTAAGTGATTATGTTAAAATCACAGCCTTAGAATGGCCCTCATCCAATGTGACTGGGGTCCTTATGAAAAGAAAAAAAAACTTTGGAGGCACAGATAGAAAGCATAGACAAAAGACCATATGAGAACACAGCATGACTATCTTCCAGCCAAGGACAGAGGCCTCAGAAGAAACCAAACCTGGTAACACCTAGATCTTGAACTTGATCATAGCCTCTGGAACTGTGAGAAAATAAATTTGTGCTGTTTAAGCTCCCCGGTCTATTGCATTTGGTTATGGCAACCTTATCAAACTAATCCACATACACTGGAGAAAGAGTTTGAAGCAGGGAAGGCCCTTCACTGACTGAGAAAATCTGGGGAGTCTGTCAAGACAGGCTATGTGGCAGTAACAGTCTCAGGCCTTAATGGCTGGAAACAAAGGCTGGGTCTGTCTTATAAAAAGCCAACTTCAGGCCCAGAAAGGCTGGGAAGATTCATGGCATGTGCCCATCAATTCAGCCTTCTACACTGAAGGTAGAGAAAGAGAGAATGTGGACAATTATACACCAACTCTTCAACGCCTCCGCCATGAAGCGACCCATTTCTGTTCACCCTGCACTGGCAAAAACAGTCGTATGATCGCCCTAATTTCAATGGGAAAATGCCGTCTTCCCAGGCACCCAGAAGGAGAGAACTGAAATCACCAGTGTGTAATTGAAAAAAACATAACATAAACCTATTGACCTAGATACCTGGAATTAACTGAGAATTAAATACCTAACTTCCCACTTCTTCCTAGTGGAGAGAGGGGCTCAGAAGAGGAAACATATTTTGTCAAAGAAAAATAAAATTATGCTGCTTTCACACCTGAATGTGCCATCTGCGATTTGGGGATTGCTAACACAAGTGTAAGGTTGGGATAGTTAGATTTCCAGCATGGTGAAATTTCTATCTTGTATCAGTTGTCTATGACCATGGTAATTCTATGTAATGAACAACCACAAAGCCAGGGAGTTTAAAGAAATGCCCCTTAATTTTGGCTCACAGGTCTGTAGGTTGGCTTAGCGTGGGCGCCAGACTAGGTCAGACCCAGCTGACGTCGGGTTGAACTCGATTATGCGTCTTGGAGAGCTAGGAGGGTGGCTGGGCACTGGCCAGTCCAGGATGGCCATGTGGGAAGACCTCAGCTCTCTTTCATACAGAGTCTCATCTCTAGGCACGCTGGTCCAGGCTCAGTTTTATGGCTGTATAGGGTTCTGGGAAATTAAAGAAGAGAAACAAAAACAGAGAGAGAGGGAACTCTCTCAGAGATAGAACCCCATCACCTCTGCCACATTCTGTTGGCAAAAGCAAGGGACTAGTTCAGCAAATATCCAGGGTTGAAGAAATAAACTCTACCTTCTATGGTGAGGAGCTTGCGAAAGGTGAGGAGGAAAACAGGGTTGGGGAATTCAGCTCATTTTTCGGTCCGTCTACTACAACCGTGGAAGGAGATGTAATCCAGGGCTCCAACTCGAGGTTCTTAGGTTTGAGCAGAAACAGAGTTACTGGCATCACCCATTGGAAAGCAAACTGCCGAAAAGCATTCCCAGGGTTTATGACTCCGTAGTTTGGGGGCCGAGGAAATTGCATTTTTAGTAAGTTCCCTGCTTCTGCTGATGCTGGTGGTGAGGTGACAGTTTTGAGAACCCTGCCATAACCTTGCTTGCAAATGAAGAAAACCAAAAATATGAAAGAATTGCCTGGTTGCAACACCATGTTGGAGGCAAAACCGGAAATAGCCCCCAGAAGCGTCCAGCCTGGTCTCTTTCCCTGACACTCCACTCAGCTCTTCAGTCATTGCTTTGTTTTTGCTCGCCCCTCCCTTGAATGTTGTCATTATTTTTATCATCACCGTTAGTAATGATTAAAAAGTTTGGGGTGCAACAAGGTGTTCAACCTTCTAAGACGTAATAAAAGCCGTGGGCCCTGCCTGGGGGCATAGTCTCAGTCACAGCCACACATATAATTCCTTGACTGGGACCACCCTTAAACAGTCCCTGTCAACGAAGCCATTCATCTACCCAAAAGGTCAGATGTGTCCCTATGAATCACAGATGAGCTCAGTATTCCCAAGCACCAGCAGGGCTAGTCCACCTACACGTTCCCCCATCTAAACAGGTGCTTTTCATTACATCTCCCATTGGTCACCACAAGGGATGATCTCTACAGAAATAACATGACATTTCCTTGGGCGACCACACTACACAACAGATTCTCCTAATCATTCCCTCTACCTCTATGCCTTGTTCTTGGACCACAATACCTTTATGGAATCCTCCTCACTGAGTTCATTGTTTAAATGTCATATCCTTGGCTTTTTTTGAACAATGCTATAAAGTACTATCCATGAAAATCACCAACCTATTTTTTACTTAATACAACTATCTCCCCCACCCCCCGTGCCTGTCAAAAACCGGTTTTCACCCCAAGGATTGGAAATTCTTTGGATTTTCTCAGTATGAGAATTATAGAACTACTACTACCACCTGCTCCTCTTTTCTCTTTGGCTACCAGGAAGCTCAGAGACAAATTTGAAGCTCAATTGTAGTTAAGCTTGGTGATACGCCTATTAAATTCTTTGTTATACATTCTCAATTTTATGCTTTAATGTCTACTTTCCATGATTCTGAATGTCTATGTTTGCTTATTTTTTATTCTTTCATTTTGTTTGCTGGTTTTTGTGTGTATGCCCTGCTTCATATTCCTTTTAGGAAAAAAGCAGGTTCTAAATAGCAAGAACAGACTTTCTATATCCCCAAGTCAAAGAAAGCATTGATTGGATGCCACCTGACAAGCTTAAACCAGCAAGTAAATTTCTTGGCATGTGGGGAAAGGAGGAAGACATAGGAAAAAAATAAGACACACCCCCGTTTTAAGGAAAGAAAAAATGGATCTCAAAATATGTTACTTTATTTTACTTTATTTTATTTCACAGGACTCAGAAAATTTAGAAATGCAAGAAGTCAAGTAATTTCATGCGACTTTGAAGCCCCTTTTCTGCACCACCACAGAACTAAGAAGTCGCCTGGGAAGGTCCAGGAACTCCAGAATGTGGCCTGGCTCCGCCCAGACCAGAACTCAGCTGCTTTTTTTACCTTCGCAGCATTGGGAAAACAAAATGTTCTGGTTAAAAAGCACTGTGCAGTGTTATATTGCCCAGATGCAAGAGTTATGAAGTGCTTATGAGGTTAATCAGGAACAGACCCAGAGGGGGAAAAAATAAAAAACAAACACCTTTATTCTTACTTTAACAAAATCCAGATAGAAGTAAGGGTTATTTGTTTGTTTGTATTCCTAGTGAAATCTGTCTTTAGATAATTTTGCATAATGAAGAGGACATTTTTAAGCCCTGGATACCCACTGGATGGTTCCCTATTCGATGGAGACAGTGACCACACGTGCAGAAGGCTGAACAGCTCAGGATTTGGGATCATCTAAAAACACTGACATGCTCTACGGACCATTTAGTCTGCGATCCTTTCAGGCATCTTTCTAAACCTCCCTCTGCCATTTCCCCAGACATAGGCAGATGATGACAGCCCTGGAGTGACGTAACCGGCACTCGGCACCTCTCCAGGCCATAGAGAGAAAGCAAGAAAGAAACAGCATGAGAAAGGTTCAAAGATGAAAGGACAAGCTGTGGTCTACCTCAACAGGTGCCCCTCAGGTTCTCGTGTGCACTGGAGTCGAGTCCCCAGGGGTGACTGTTCAGGTGGGGATTCTGAGTCAGCAGATGGGGCCTGAGACTCGGCTCTTCCCACAAGCTGCCAGGGAATGTCCACGTAGCTGATCCAACACTCACACTTTAAATTGCACAGGCTGGGCCACGAGGACATTGGTTGTTCACTCAAGAAAAAGTTGAAAGTGGGTGCTTCAGAGTTAGTCAAGCTACTAGGCCAGTGTTTTCAACCTTTTTTCATCTCAAGGCACATTTAAACCTATACTTAAACTTCCACTTACGTTATGTTAATCAAAAAAAAGAGTGAAAATAAAAAAGGCTATCCTCATTGTACTTTGAACTTCTTTCAAAAGTAATTTAATTAATGATCTTTAAAATTTTTCACAGCACATGGGATGATCTAGGCCCAGGTCTAGAAGCGGGTCTCACCCTTTGAGCAGGGTCTGACTCTTGCACAGGACTTGACCTATGTCGATATATGCACAGTATGACATGATATAGTGTTATGTAATTTAATGTAATACAAATTATGCTCTCATCTATAAATATATATTAACATAGTGAATTACTTTACATTTGTATAAACACCAATCTTAATAATGGTCACTGGCGAATGAAAGCTGTGAAAGGTACGGCCATAACCATGGAGTGTAACACCTTGGAATGTATGTGTACATATATATATATACGTGCACACAGGCACAAGTATACACAGCAGTGTACACAGAAGCAAACACACACGCACGTGTATATGAGAGATTACACAAGAACTAGAGCCCCAGAAGACAAACATGCTTAAACCCTAATTTCTGGGGAACAAATAAATATGCACACCTTCCTTGCATGTACAATGTTCCTTCTGTGACCATGTCACCAACACACGAGCCCTCCATGACCGGTTGCTGCAGTCCAACTCCTTGTCATCTAAACTCAAAGTCACTACCATTCCTGCAGGCCAGCTCTCCCCACAAACAAGTTGTGTTTGGCTTAAACAATATTTTAAATTTTCCTTAAATTTAATATTGTTTTTAAATAAGGAAATTTCGCATTAGAAACCCAGGCTTCTCTCAGAAAACCGGAACTGCGGGGACTGCTGAACCCACATCTCTGTAAGGCTGCGTGGGCTCGACCTGGGGGCTCATCTCCTTTAGAGGGGAAATGTCACAGGTTGTCCTGCCTCCCTCCCGCAGCCCAAGACTAGAGGCTTTGGCGTTTGCAACCTCTGCTGTAAGGCTTCAGTAAGTTCTTTTGACAGGGGTTTTTTCACAGTCTGTGCATGGGACAGAAAAGTTCTAGCTACTTTAGTCTGACTCTGGGTGGTGACCACCATTGGCTCTCCCACAGAAAGGACCAGTTTCCCTACGAGACTTTCTTCTACCTCTTTATGTCTCACCTTGGAGTATAGTCAGACAAAGTGCCCAGCTTACGGATCCACATATCCTGTGGTTTTGTACAAGGTCAAGTCTCTGCCATTTCTCGGTTCATTGCTGATGTCTCCTAATGCTCTGCTGGCCTTTCCGGCTACCACCATGCAGTGGCCAAGGTCTTAGTAAACAAGCAATGCACGCAGAAGAACTGGTGATAGATGGAAGCCTTGCTCATCCTCTTCCCCTCAGTCCCTCTAACGCTGGCAGCAGTTACTCAAAGGCTTCACCCCCGGGGCCTGGTCGTCTTGCCTTATCTAGATGTCTTTATGATAGCAGGCCTGGGTGTCCAAACTCTCAAGCACACCAGCTTTCCTTTTTACTGCAATCCACTGAAGTGGCTCTTTACGGCTATCTGCAAACATACACATGACTGAGATGAGGCAGCTCCAGTTAAAATGCTCGTAAATTACAAGTGAGGTTAAGCCAGGTCCCACAGGTAAGTGACAGATATGGACACAAGTTAGGTGTTGAGGGACGCTTCCAGATTCTAATGTATTATTTATGAAGAGTGGAGTTTTCCAAACTTACCACCTAAGAAAGGTCATCTAGAGTGCTTGTTAAAAATATATATTCCCAGGGTCCTGCTTCAGAGAGGCAGACTCAGGAAATGGGGCAGGGAGTGTGGAAGCTGCTGCTGTGATAAAATTGCCCCAGTGAGTCTGATCATCAGGTAAGGCTGGAAAACATCAGCAGAGGACCATGAGTCTCAGGCTCAGCTGAGCCTCCGATGCACCTGGGATGCCTGTTAAGTGTCTGACTTATCGGGGGCACTTGGAAGCCACCTTTGGGGCTGTGCTTCTCAGAATTGAATGTGTCGAGGAATCACCTGGGGCTCTTGGGAAAATGCAAATTCAGATTCTGTGGGTCTGGGGTGGGGCCTGAGATTCTGCATTTTTAACAAGTTTCCAGGTGACACATTGTGGAGAGTCAGGCAGGACCAACCAGTTTATTGGTGAGGCTCAGCATAAAATGAAAATGCTGAGCCCCTTGTTCAAAAAGGAATTTAGAGCTACACACAGTGGCTCACACCTATAATCGTAGCACTCTGAGAGGCCCAGGCAGATGCATTACTTGAGCTCAAGAGTTTGAGACCAACCTGAGCAAGAGACTGAGACCCTGTCTCTACTGAAAATAGAAAAACTAGCCAGGCACTGTGGCAGGAACCTGTTATCAACTACTCAAGAGGCTGAGGCATGAGGATTGCTTGAGCTCAGCAGTTTGAGGTTGCTGTGAGCTATGACACCACCATGTTCTACTCAAGTTGAACAAAGTGAGACTCTGTCTCAGGAAAAAAAAAAAAAAGGAAAGTAGGAAGGAAAGAAAGAAAGTAAGAAAGAAAGAAAGAGAGAGAGAGAAAGATATAAAAAGTGTTTTTTGAAGGGTGCAGGTGAAGTTTACTAAGTGTAGAGTAAGGGTTTGAACACAATAATTAAGAAAATGCCATGAAGGCTATGTTAACCAGTTCAGTGAAAATATTTCAGACTGTGTATGGAACCAGCACATTGTACCTCATGATTGCATTATTGTACACAGCTATGATTTAATTTTTTTAAAAAAGTGTTTCTTCTGTAGTTTCTCTTTCCATCTATCATGGTGTTTTTAAATTTGCTTTTGAATGTTGTGCTCTCTTGAGCACAAGGATGCTCTTGAGGTAAGTTTCCAGGACAAGGCCCCACCAGGAGACAGGGCAGCCGCCATCACTGGGCAATGCCAGGGTACCATGTGCTGAGAATCCATCCACAGAGGTGGACAAGCAGAGGAAGACAAGAGGCTTTGCCTCACTGGCACAAGTAATGTCCCATTGGACTGAATTTACAAAATACAAATACAAAAATAAAATTAAGACTCTCAAGATGGTAAGTATAGAGCATTGAACACCAAGCCTGGGGCCCCCTTCTGAGTACAGGACTCTGTACTGGTCCCACATGTCTGAAACAGACCAGACTGTGAAAGGCATGAGTTTGGGGGCTCACATACCCATTCATGGAAAAGTGTGACCCAAAGCCATTAGCACCCAGAAGGATATAGTGTTCTTTTCTATGATTAGAAAAACAGAGAAATTGTTACAGTACTATCTTCTATTAAAGAGTCTTTATAGGTATATGAAAGCAATTTAAAAGCTAGAACAATTTTCATATAAAGAACAGTATTATCTGCACTCAGACTAATGGAGACAGTTTAGAATAGTTGCTAACCATACCAACTCTGGAGACAGACAGGCAGGGTTCAAGTCCTGTTAATCTTATATTATTTATATTTCTTGCCCCTAACTTCCTCACCTATAAAGGCCAAAAACAAAGCTTTCAACATACCTACTACTTAAGATCCTTGCTTGGTTAATAAATTAATACCCATAAAGAACTGAAAACAGCTACCAGCTATGAATTTCCTAAGATAGAGGCAGCAGAGCAAGACTAGCTGGCTATGGGCCCACAGCCTGACACCTGTTTTGTAAGTAAAGTTTTATTGGCATACCACCATGCTCTTTTGCCATTTGCTACGGTTTGGATGTGGTGTGTCCTGGACAAAACTTACACTGGAATTTGATCTCCAATGTAGCAGTGCTGGGAGATGAGGTCTAGTAAGAGGTGTTTGGGTCATGGGGTGGATCTCTCATGGATAGATTAATGCCCTCTGCCAGGGGTGAGCTCTCGACCTCACGGGAATGGATTAGTTTCCCCAAAACTGTGTTGTTCAAAAAAGAATCTCACTGCCTTGGTTTCTCTGGCTTCCTAGGTTTCTCTCGCTCGCTTCCTCTCCCGCCACGTCATCTCTGCACACGCCCACACCCCTCCTGCTTTCTGCCATGAGAGGAAGCAGCCTGAAGCCCTCACTAGAAGCAGCTGCCCAGTCTTGAACCACCCAGCCACCAAAATAACGAGCCAACTGAACCTTTTTGCTTTATCAATTGTACAGCCCTGATGTTCCATTCTGGCAACACTAAACTAAATACGTGTACATATTGTCTATGGTTGTTTTTATGCCACGATGACAGAGCTGAATAGATACAAGCCCCAAACGTGTCCTCTCTGGCCCTTTGCAGGAAGAGTCTGCTGACACCTTGGCTAGAGTATAGAATTGTAAATTTCAAAATCTGGTTTTCAGGAGTGGAGGGTTTCATATAGGTGATTTAACCTTCAATTTGTTTAAACTGTGTCTGAGTCCTCTTAAAATGGTAAAGAGCAAACGTGCACTCCCAAATGTCATAGATCATCCTGAAACACCACCAAAGCCACCATCATTCTAATGTGAACAGCCAGATTAACTGGATTTTGTGCAGACCTCAGAATAAATCTTCCAACTAATTTTAGGAACATATTTGAAGTACTTATAAAAGCACCGTGGTTTGTGAAGCCCGTAAGTCTGCCCTGCTCTTTCTCAAGAGTCTGGGGCTGTACATGTACACTCCCATAAATTCATGTGAACAAATGCACAGGTCCAGCTCAGGCAGGATGACAGTGATTAGAAGCCAGGTGAAGGGCAGGTGCTTCTTCTCAGAGGGCACGTAAGGGAGCAGGTAAAAAGACAGAAATAGGGAAGATGGTTACCCACTTGTGTTCAAGCTAATGTCCGGCGTGAGTCCTTTTTTCTGTCACTATAACAGAATACCACAAACTGCATAATTTATAAAGAAAAGAGTTTTGTTTGTTTTGTTTGTCATGGCTCTGGGGGGCCTGGCATCTGGCGAGGGCCTTCTTTGTCCCCACACGAAAGAGGGCATTATACTCCAAGAGGCCAAGGGTCTCTTCATGGAGAAGAGACCTGAGCTGGAAGTGCAAGCTCAGGTCTGTCTTCCCCATCTTCTAAAGCCACTAGTCCCATGATGGGAGCCCTACCCTGACCCTCTTATCTAATCCTAATTACCTCCCCAAGTCTCTGCCTTTAGATACCATTCACTATAAATTTGGGGCTCAGGTCTCCAACCTGTGAGCTTTTGAAATACACATTCAAACCACAGCAGTCCTCATCAGACCAAAAACTCAGTAACAGAAATGTTATTATAATCCCCTTTTCACATGTGAAAAAATCAAGGACCAGAGAGGTTTGTGTAACTTGCCCAATGTCTCAGCTGGTAGGTGGTAAAGTTAGGATTTGAACAGGCAGTGTAGCACCAGAGCCAGCCTTCTAATCTCTAACCCAGGGGTTGCCAGATATTTTCTATAAAGGGCCACCAGGCAGTAAATATTTTTAACTTTTCAGGCCATTCAGTCTCTCACAACTAGCTTAACTCTGCTGGCGTAAGGAAAAGCTGTCATCAGTGATAGATTAACAAAAAGGCAAGGATGTGTTCTAATAAAATTTTGGCAAAGACAAGTGTCTGGCTAAATTTGGCCCACTGACTGTGGCTTGCCTACTCCTACCCTAATCACTGAGAGAAACTTCTAATAAGGAATAGCAGGGAGCTAATATACGTCTAACCATACAATAGGAGTGAAATAAAAAAATCATTAATATCAGCTCAGTGGCTAGGGTGCCAGCCACATACACAAGAGCTGGCCGGTTCGACCCAGCCCCGTCCTGCCAAACAACAATGACAACTCTAACCAAAAAGTAACCTGGTGTTGTGGCAGGAGCCTGTAGTCCCAGCTACTCAGGAGGCTGAGGCAAGAGAATAGCTTAAGCCCAAGAGTTTGAGGTTGCTGTGAGCTGTGACGCCTCAGCACTCTACCCAGGATAACATAGTGAGACTATGTCTTTAAAAAAAAAAAAAAAAAATTAATATTATCAACAACCATTATGAAAATACAAAGTATTACATGCCTTCTATTGCTCTAAACAGTCAACTCCAGCTGTCTTTTTCCTTTTTGTTATTTATTTTTTTTTTTTTCAGAGCTGCATTCATTTCTGGGCTGAAGGACTTCTTTATGTAATTTCTCTTGCCGCCATCCAGGACGCGGATGCTGCAACACAATCCGCCTCTCCGATGGGATTTAGTCCATCACAGCTACAATGCAGCTCCACCTCTGCTTTCAGCGGGGGCAGGCGCGGACACGGGGGCTGGCCCCGGGGGTCACCGCGCGGCCAGCTGCTGCCCGGCTCCAGGCAGTCATCAGCTGGAGGATTCCAGCCCGACTTCAGAATGTTCCCAGAACTACCTGTCAGCAATTAGAAAAGCCCAGGAAGCAGGCAACAGGCTCGCCTGGCGGGAAGACATTCTAAGCGTCAGAGAGGCTGACAATCCTCGCACCAGGGTCTGCTTGGTGGGGGTGGGGAGGCAGACTCTATCAAACTGTAGAGTCCGGTCGCTCCGTTATGATGATGTGACGTGTCCGTCACATGAGGGGGTGAAGTCAGATCAGGAGTGGCAGGAGCCAACCCAAATTGAGAAAAACCCGGTCTTAGATTAAAAAGCAAGGATCGGTCTCCGCATACTCCATTCTACACGCCTCCCCCAAATGCGCATGCGCGCACTTGTTCCTGCCTCCGCGCGCCCTTCTTCCCCCCAAGTTCAAGGGGTGAGATGTGAACACAGGCAGTAAAAGGCCCTGAGTGTCTGTGGCTTGTAGGGGTCGTAATTCTTTCTCACAAAGTTACCTTTCCTGTTTCTATGAATTACTCTTACATTCTTGTAAGAGATATGGTTTGAGGTATTTATGGTGCATTCAATTCTGCTATCATTGATTTATTGAACAAAACCAGCTCGAGGATATGATGGAAAGGCCCTAATTCCAAAAACTCTTCCATCTCAGGCGAGGAGAGCATTTTCTGCCCTGCTGGCCTCCTGCAGATGACCAGCCGAGATAAACAGAGGGCACTCCACTCTCTGTTGCAATGTGCGTGGTGATGTGAAGGAATCAATCAGACAAAAGCAGATTATTACAGTGTCTGGGAGAGATCAAACAGTGCAGGCATCCGCACCCACACACGCCTGATTTACAGGCGAGCTGATAAAGTGCCGCAGCTCACTGTCAGGAGAACATGACAACTCCTTGAGCTCTGTGGATAAATTATTGCTGAAGCCCACGATAACATTTCTCCACCTAGCAACCAAACACAACAGGATGTGGCTTTTAGTACAAGGAGCCAAATGATACAAAAACGAGACGCCCAGGAGCTCTCGGAGCAATGAAGGCACACTCTAAGAGGCAATGGTGAAATCACAGTTTCATGAAAATACACGTAAAATCCACGAGTAATTAATAACTCTGGGGAGGGTACCCGCCCAGACCTTTTCTATCCACGCAGGCGCACAGAGGAACCTGCCCGCCTACATGATTAATATACTATAGTCAAAAACTTCCTTCCCTCCAGCTCTGTGCCGGGAACTGTGCTCACTGCTTACGTGCATCTGAGTGGTGACCCCCAAGCATGGAACCTGTCCCGTGTACCCAGTGATAAATGCCATCAACCTCGCGTCAACTTGCCCCATAGATTTAAACACTGTCGGATCCCACAGTGAGAAAAATCACCCCCTTTCATCAAGGACAAGGCCTCCCCGCAGTACAAGTATGTCCCAAACACCTCTCTCAAAATCTCTTTTTTAAACAAAGAAAGGGCAAATATATCTAGCTAGAAGTTGTAAAACCAGCATAGTTTTTGCTTTCACTATTTTCAGTTTTCAACCCATCATATTTTTCATGTTTTTCAATGAATGGAAGTGATGATATGATATCAAGGTTTTTTTTTAATGAATTTATTTGAGGGCAGGAGGGCAGGGAGTTTTGTCCTGTTTAGACACAGCTGCATCCTTGAAACCTCAACAGTAGCTGATAGACAGTCAATAAGCATTTGTTTAATGACATGAAGTAGATGAAAATACTAAGTGATGGTAGAAGTGCAATTTTGCAATTTATATGGCAAAATTTGTGACAGGTATAAAGATCAATAAAGATAAGACAAAAAATGTCTTGCACAACCAGTGTTGAACAACACAGCACCACTTCCTTTGATATTCCTTGTAATCCTGTGAGGTAGGAACCGTCTTTACATTTTGGATAAGGAAAATGATACTCCAAGACATTAGGTAGCTCATTCAAAACCACAGGGCTCTGAGTAGCAGAACCTGAATTCAACCTGAACTCTCTATCCCAGAGGTGAGATCTGCTCCGTTCAACTTCTTCCTTCACACCTAAAGATCTACATTGTGAAAATCCACCTTTTCACGTGCCTTAAAACTGACTTCAGGGCACCTGGCCAAGGTCCTGCAATGATGAGGGACCTGGCTGCCATTCAACCTAGGTCAGCTTGGTTGACCACTCTCTGCTGTGTCACTCTGCCTCCAGAGAAACTTGCTCCAAATGATCGTGCAAACTGCTAGAAGTTTGATTTTTAACTAGTAGCTAATCAAAAAATTAGTAGCTAATCAAAAATGCCCTGGGTATTTTAAATATGTTCCAGGGAACAGAACCATTCCTTGGTCAGAAAATTGGCTCAGCACCAAAAAACGCTTCAAACACTGCTGACAATTGCCATGGATGGTGGTCAAAGGTGAAAGCAATGGCCTCAATCTTGCTCATTTTAGAAACATGCAAATAGCCGCTGGTACGAAAGGAAAAAGCGAGTCCTTTCTTTGCCTTTTTCCTACAAGTATCAATATAAGCAAATGTTACTGGTAAAAAGAAGGAATCATGCAATCTCCTTGGGATGGGAAAGTGAACAAAAGAGCTAAGCCTGTCATTAAAGCTTCCCCCCAAAACACAGTTCTCATACTAATATAGGATATATGAGAAAATTTTATTTAATTCATTAATTAATGAAGAAACCAATATGATGGCAAGGTTGGTTCAAAAGGGAAATAGAAAAGTGCACATTTATATCATAAGGAGGCCACAAGGATGCTGAAATGAATCCATTTAGAGATTCAAAACTGGGCAATGTTTATAGGTTCAATAAACTATAACAATCCAAGGTTATTTTTCTTCCAGACAAAAATCTGCAAGTTAACATATAACTCTTTCGTATCTGATTCTAACTAAATAGCAAACAGCAAACTAAACATAGATGCATTCTCCTAGATAATTAATCTTTGATGATTTTGCTCAACAGTCACACTGAAAGTACATGGAGTCACCCTCAGCTTCATTGCAAGTTTTGGATAAATTTTCTGAAAGATTTCATGAAATTCACAATGTTAAGTCTGACGCTTTGATATGTATATGAACGTAGGTGTCTCACTAAAGTTCTAATTCGATAAGTTTGCAGTGGGGTCCCAGTATGTGTACATTAGGAAACTTCCAAAATGATTCTAGTACTGATAGTCTACAGTCATATTAAGAAATAACCAGTTTAAGTAATTTAAATCATAACGTTTGGAGGTATTTTAGTGAAAGATGCTTTTGCTTGTTAAGAAATGAAAACTTAGATCAAAACTGGTTTCAAGAATGAAGAGATTTTAAAAACATAAAGATAAGAGGTAATGTGGTTCTGGGGTAGGGAGATTGAGTAGCCCAGGTTTGTCTACATTAGCAAGGTAGGATCTTCCCTCTCTGCACCCCCACTGGGTTATTGGCAAGATGTCTGTAGCAACTGCAGGCGTTGTTTCTTGGTCCAATACATACGGGAAGAAGACAGCCTTCTTCCTGTGGAGTCCCTCTTCTCATAGGATTAGAGAACATTTTCCCAGAAAACCCTTTATGTCCACAGATTTTCATTCACAACACATTGGTCAGAATTATATCAAGTGGTCTTTCCTGAGGCTATCACTGATGAGGGGGATCTGAATGGGAATACCTCATGCCAATCTGGGGCACTGGAAAACTGGGTGGGGAAGGAGGGAGTTGGTTTCCCTTGAAGACACCAATTGAATGTATAAATATCTGAATAAAATTAGCATTCTATTAGAAGGTAAATAGAAGGGGGAGATTAGACCAGCAACTGACAGCTTCCACCATTAGTGTGTTAAAAGTTACAAGCACCATCTTAAAATTAGGTTGCATCGAATATACATAGGAAATTGTCTTGATGCAATGGAAAGTTCCAAGAACACTACCAGGCAAGTGAACACAGAGGTCACAGAGCAGAAATGTTCACAGAGCAAAATAAGGTGCCTGAATCACAGTCAACGAGGAATAAATCCATTTAAAACACCTGGAAAGAAACAAGGAAAAAACAACAATAGAAATAACCAGATTGAAAACTGGGTGAATTATATGATTTAGACAACTCTCCCAAGGCATACAAATGGTCAGTAAGCACAAGAATATGTGCTGGATGTCAGATCAAAATGCAGATCAAAATCACAGCGGGATGCCACCTCACTGTGGCCATTAGGATGGCCACTACGAGAAAAACAGAAAAGAACAAGCATTTGTTTGGCAAGTCTGCAGAGAAATTGGAGCCCTGGTGCACCGTTGGTGGGAATATAAAATGGTGCAGTCTTTATGGGAAACAGTAAGAAGGTTCCTCAAAACATTAAAAATAAAATCACTAGGCATCTCTCTACTGAGGATATATTCAAAAGAATTCAAAGCAGGATCTTAAAAAGACATTTGCACAGCCCTGTTCACTGCAGCATTATTCATAATAGCCAAAAGGTAAAAGCAACTCGAATGGCCATCAACAGATGAATGGGTAAAGAAATGTGCACTATACATACAATGGAATATTATGCAACCTGGAAAAGGTAGGAAACCCTGTCACAGGCTACAACATGAATAAATCTTGTGGACTTTATGCCAAATGAAATAAGCCAGTAATAAACAAAAAATACTTAATGAGCCCATTCATGTGAAGTATCCAAGTATTCAAAACCATAGAAACAGCAGAAAGGTAGTTGCTATTGACTAGGAGGAGGGGAAGAGCAAGTTAGTATTTTATGTGTAAAGAGTTTCAGTGTGTCAGATGAAAAGTCTTCAAGATCTGCTGTTGCACAACAATGTGAATATACTTGGGTGGCGCCTGTGGCTCAAGGAGTAGGGCACAGGTCCCGTATGCCAGAGGTGGTGGGTTTGAACCGGGCCTTGGCTAGAAACTGCAAAAAAAAAAAAAAAAAAAACCAATGTGAGTATACTTAACACTACTGAGTTATGGATAAAATGACATAATGTCTGAGATTCACTGCAAAATGAGCCAATATTTTGCAATTTGGATCAACAAATATCTCTTGAGTTTATACTAAGTAGAGTTTTGCAATCCCAGAATCATGACTCGTTAGTAGGTAAACTGATTGAGTAGACTGTGACCCGAACATTTTAATGAGAAAAAATAGAACATCTTATAGAACATTGCTTAGAATGTTCTATGAGAAAATATAGAAGTGCATGGCCTTCTGCATGGCAAGCATTGTTCCGTGAAGCTTTTGTTTCCACTCTTCCTGTGTATGTTTACATGTGTGTGTATGTCTGTGATACGGACATATATGCAGTAATAGATCATGATGTAAAGTATTGCATACTGTGGGTTGCAGTTCATGATTCTGAAGATCACAGTGGAAAGCAGCCCAAATCACTGGTGGGCATAGCAGACACAAGCATAAGATATGACCCATACTTTGCAGGAGAGAGAGACATGAACAGGTGCATAGTGTGGAAGGCTAAGAGCTCTGCTTACAGGGGGATCCAAGGATGGTGGGGAGACAAAGGAGACGCTGACTAACACTGGCATGGGCTTCACAGAACAGGTAACATGTGAAATAAGCACTGTGGCTCACGCCTGTAATCCTAGCACTCTGGAAGACGGAGGCAGGTGGATTGGCTGAGCTCAGGAGTTCAAGACCAGCTTGAGCAAGATTGAGACCCTGTCTCTTAAAATAGTGGTGGTGGGCACTTGTAGTCCCACCTACTCGGGAGACTGAGGCAAGAGGACCACTTGAGCCCAAGAATTTGAGGTTGCTAGGAGCTATGATGCCACAGCCCTCTACTGAGGGTGACAGAGTGTGACTGTCTCAAGAAAGAAAGAAAGAAAGAAAGAAAGAAAGAAAGAAAGAAAGAAAGAAAGAAAGAGAGAGAGAGAGAGAGAGAGAAAGGGAAGGAAAGGGAAAAGGAAAAGGAAAAGGAAAGGAAAGGGAAAAGGAAAAGGAAAAGGAAAGGAAAGGGGAAAGGGAAAGAAAAGGGAAAAGGAAAGGAAAGGGAAGGGAAAAGGAAAAGGAAAAGGAAAAGGAAAGGAAAAGGAAAGGAAAAGGGAAAAGGAAAGGAAAGGGAAAGGGGAAGGGAAAAGGAAAGGAAAAGGGAAAGGGAAAGGAAAGGGAAAGGGGAAGGGAAAAGGAAAGGAAAAGGGAAAAGGAAAGGAAAGGGAAAGGGGAAGGGAAAAGGAAAGGAAAGGGAAGGGAAAAGGAAAAGGAAAGGAAAAGGAAAGGAAAAGGGAAAAGGAAAGGAAAGGGAAAGGGGAAGGGAAAAGGAAAGGAAAAGGGAAAAGGAAAGGAAAGGAAAAGGGAAAGGGAAAAGGAAAGGAAAGGAAAGGAAAGGAAAGGAAAGGAAAGGAAAGGAAAGGAAAGGAAAGGAAAGGAAAAGAACAGAAAGAAAGGAAAGGAAAGAAAAAGATGGGACAGAATGAAAAGCTATCCATCGGGGAGGGAATAAAGAGACACAGAAGTATCAACACACACATAGAGTGTTTGGACAAAAGAAAGCAGTTTTGTGGGTCTGGGAGCCAGACCATTGGGCATCCAACAAGCTGAACGAACATGACAATGAAGACATGAAGAAGTTGGTGATTCTAAGGAAAATGCACTTGTTTTGAGAGGCTACCAACATAGCATTTCTCTCTTCATGATCTCCACAGTTGATAATCTCTAAACCATTTTTATTCACCCAGTCCACAATGGCAAAACCTAGAATTATACATCAAGATCATCGGCTTCAAATCCTCTGATGAGCAATCCTGCTTCTAGAAGGCAGACAAGGAAATAGTACTGATGGGCAAGATAACTAGCCACAAATATGCCCATTTACACTCCACAAAATAGCAAAATACTTGAAAGAACCAAATGTGTAGTGATGGAGGTTCGGTAAACAAAATGACGGCCCATCGATAGATGTACACGTTCAATTTTAAAATTGTATAGAAAAGAATATTTTAACCTAGAAAATGTTCACAGTATATTGTTAAGTTATTGATGCAGCGTGCAAAATAAGATGTACAGACTATTCCTATTTTTATGGAAGAAAATGAAAGTGATACTGAAAAGGATATATTCCTTTCTACTTCCAATTTAAAAAGTGATTTTTTTGTATGATGGAATTATAGGTAATTTTTGCTTTGGCTCTCATTCTTTTCCATCAATTCCAAACTTTCTTCCACGTACAAAAAAGACCTAAAACATTTTTAAAACAGCACAATCATTACATAATAGGAAATAACCTAAAAATATATTCTCCATTTATTTTTAATCATAAAAGGCAAGTTAAAATGGTATTACACTTAATGTTTTTATCAAGAGATAAAAAGATTAGGTAGTTTATTTTTTCTTCTTCTTGCTGATGTAAATTTTGTATATTGTCCACCAAGAACATATTATTCTGTTATTTGAAAAATAATTGCTTCTTTACTTTTAACAAATAATCTTTGTCTCCTAAGAGCTTTGGGGAAGTGAAATGTCATGGTCTGTACCCCCAAAACCAATCACTTGTGTCTAGATGAGTTTATGAGGATTTTACATTATAAATTTAAACACATTAGGAGGCTAATTTGATTTAAGACTTTCAAAAACACCAATTTTAAGAAAATAAAGTGAGGAATTCTGGGAAGATGGCCGCCTGGTAGCAACCCTCAGCAGAGGCTCCTGACCAGAGGGAGAAAAACTGGACAGAATCGGACTCCGTGGAGCCAAAGTGGGGAGCTGAGCCAAGAAACAAGTTGGACGAGCTGTGACTCCAAGGAAGAGCATTCAAGAAAACAAATTACAGGTACAGAGCTATTGTCTAGAGGATGGAGACTCTTCCCCCAAGGGGGACGCCCTCCAGGGCTCTGTGCAAACTAGCAGGGAACAAAAGACCTCTCATTTTACCACCCTGGAGAGAGCCACTACGCACAGGGTCTCTTTCTCCAGGGAGGTCCCACTTGTGAACCTAGACACCACCTCACCTGGTATAAAATTGAACAAAATACTTTCCCCCACAATTCTGAGCTCCCAGTCCACCTTTCCCCCTCCCATCTCATTGATCAGCATCCAACACCTGGTCCATAGGTGGGCAGCAAGGTCTTCCCCACCCTCTCCTGGAGGATGAAGAAGCTGAAATAGTCACAAAGCAGGACTAATAACCCCCCCCAAAAAAAAAAATTTCCATGAAGAGGATATTTGGTTGAAGGTTGAACAAGGACTAGACATTTGAGGGGCTCACAGAAAGGCATTCCAGGCAGAGGGAAGAGCAACGGCAAAGGCCTTGGCTCAGGGATGAACTTGGATGAGGAGCAGAAAACCATCCAGTGAGGCCAGAACACAGTGGGAGAGACTGGTGATGATCAGGCCCTGTCAGGGGAAACTGGAATTTGCTGAAAGATCTCCAAGCGAAGAAGTCCTATAGCGTGACTTGAGACCGAAAGAGATGGATCTTCCTTTGGCACATAGTCAAGCTGAGGACCAGCTGGAAAGCTGCTGCGGAGATCCAGCCGAGAAATGACGGCCGCTGGAAGGCCGCAGCTGTGGAGATGGATTCAGACTATGCTTCATTCTTCTGGAAAATCCCAGGGCGGTGACTCATCACCCCCCTTCCAGAGCCCTTCCCAGATGCCTCATGTCCGTCAGTGAGATATCCACTGGCCACATCACAGGTCAGGGCGTTCGGGTCACCCTTGCCTCCTTCGTTGGAAGAGGCTGACCTGTCCATGCCTTTATCCTTCCTGCGCTGTCCTCCTGGCTGACCTGTGCCTGCTCCTACACTGTCACCTGCCACTCTGCTGGGAAGATGCTCTCTGACTACAGAACGCAGGAAGCACTGGGAGTTTCCACCCATGCCAAAGACTGGCTGGAAAACCAAGCTCCTTTGGCTCAAGTTGGGATCACCTCGGAGGTGTCACTTCCATTCCTGTTTCTCAGGCTTAAGCTGGCGACTTTGCCTGAAGTCACACCCTTGCTTGGTGTCTGTTCTCTCCCTGTCAGCTTCCCTCGCACTTTGGTTTCTCCCGGGAACGTGTCCCCAGTAAATCACGTGTACATGAACCCTTGTCTCAGAGCTCTGCACTGGCATAGCTGGAACGAAGACACGTCCCCTATACAGTCACAACCGTCCCAGCTCTGTGCTCTAATCCCAATCCCTGGGTTATACACATACATGACTTAGTTTATACTTTTATTTAATTCATTTATTCAGTAAACAGAACTGTGTGTTGTTTGTCCACTATACTCCAGGCTCTCTGCTTACGTTCATCTTCCATTAATTTGTTCTAAAACACGGTTTTCATGAGGTCACTTCCTTGATCAAAATCTTTCTGTGGCTTCTAGTCACCTAAAGACGTTTTTCTTTAGGCTTTACTTGTTTTCTTTATGGGGGAAATATATACATATGTATTGTTTTCTGCAGGGGGGAAAATATACATATATATATATTCATTCTTAAGGACCCTCAATGTAATTTTAAAAATTCATTGTAATTTAATTTCAATATGTGTAAACATAAAACTAGTTATAAACCCCTTATACTGACAGCTTTGATATAATAACAAATCAGAGTAAATGTTTAAATTATACTCAAACACAACTACAAAACCAATAAAATTTAAATTCCCAACATTAGTTTAATGTTTTCGATGATGTTATTTTGGTGGAACAAAGTCGCCGAGATTTAGTTTAACAGAGGAAGGATATATAGTCTTGGATTAGTTTGTATATTTAAGGTATTTTTGTATTTCAACTTCAATAACGTTAATGCAAGAAACAACCATTCTCATAAGCATGCTATATAAAATTGTGTTAATAAGTGCAATTTTTTGGTTTCGAATTCAGGATAATCAGAACCAAATGTCTGCCTAAGAATTACCCTTGCA
>CAUYPK010139360.1:0-17222 GCA_963574355.1 Loris lydekkerianus
AGCGGGAGAGCGCCAGGAGCTGAGAGTCACGGCAGCAACCACACTCATTTCTGCCCAACTGCCTGTAGGCTCACAGGCCTCCAGATCCCAGAGTGAGGGAAGCGGGAGAGTGCCAGGAGCTGAGAGTTATGGCAGCAACCACACTCCATTCTGCCCAGCCGCCTGCTGGTGCTCAGGCCTCCAGATCCCAGAGTGAGGGAAGCGGGAGAGTGCCAGGAGCTGAGAGTCACGGCAGCAACCACACTCCGTTCAGCCCAGCCACTCTGCTGGCGCTCAGGCCTCCAGATCCCAGAGTGAGGGGAGCGGGGGAGCGCCAGGAGCTGGGAGTCACGGCAGGGAGTGCATTCAGTTCAGTTCAGCTTTCTGCCTGGTTATATTGCTGCCCAAGGGGGGCTGGGAGTTCAGAGTTGCAGGCCAAGGTTATCTACAGTTTTATAGAATTTTATGCCTGTTAGGAGAGTGCCCTGGCACCCTAGTAAGGGAGGTAGGTCCAGATTTTAGTAGGTCTCTCCCGTGGCGTGTAGTGGGAGGGCCTTTGATTTCTGGCCGTTTGTCTGTGGGGTTCTTAATCCGATCTGATGGGGGAGGGGGGACTCCCGTCTGCTTGGTGATAGGTTTTGTACCTTTTGTTTGCGTCCTTGTTGTCGCAGTTCTCCTCAGCGGGGTTGATGTGCATTCTTCAACTTTCTCTCTTAATGCTGCTCAAATCCATCAGGTTACTTGCTAAATTTTCATCCCTTAACTCTCCTTCAGGACAGGAGCCTCTGTGGAAAGCTGGCTTCAGTCCGCCATCTTGTCTACGCCCCCTTCTCTTCCTCTTTGAATGTTCAGGATCATTCAAATTTTTGTTTTCGATGTCAAAATCCTTTCTTTTGGCTGTTCCATTCTGTTACTGAGGTATTCTACTGTATTTCTCATATCATGTAAGGCTGCAACTTCTTTTCTCAATGTGTCTAAATCTTTGGTTATTTTGTCTTTGAATTATTTGAATTCTAGAGACACCTTCTGAATTAATCCTACAATTTCTACCTCCATCTTTACTTCCATACTTTTGATCTTGTTTGCAATCCAAATTCTAAATTTGATATCAGACATCTCAGCTATCTGTTTGTAAATGTGATCCTCTGGGTTGGATGTTTTGTCATTTATTTTGGAAGTAGAACTGTTTTCTTTATTCTTGTTGCCAGAGTTTTTCCACTGATTCTGCCCCATGATTGATTTTCAGTGTTTAGCTAGATGAGCAGGTAAGGTAAAATTGGACTGAAAAGTTCTATGGTTGTGGATGACCAGCCCTTCACCTAGAAACTTGGATTGGTTACTGCAGCTTTTACTGTACACTTTTTCAAAGAACCGGTACAGTACTACAGTCTGTGACTCTACAGGCCTGCTTGGTGTAGTGGGGGTAGGTGGCTCTGCCTTGTATTCAGCTGATTTTTGTCCAATCTTAGTGAATCAGCAACTTTAGGTTGCAGACTCAGCTTTGGTATAATACAAGCAACTAGGACATCCCTCCTCCCACTGGTAATATCTAGAAGAAGACAATCAAATCTTTCCACTACAGTAAAACCAGGGTTTCACCTTGGAGGGTCCTCAGTAATATGTCCAGTTCAAGAGTTCCAGACCAATTGTCCCAGACAAACCCCAGTCTCTAGCTGGAGAGTTCAAAAGGACTCCAGCAACTAGATGTTATGGGTCTATTGGCAGCTCAACTGTGATTTGAGCACCTCTGGTGCTCTGATGGGTTAGAGAGGTCCGTGCAGTGGGAGGTTTAGAGCCAGGGGGTTTATTTCTCTTACCACACCTTGGTCATCCTTCACCACCAGACTTTGGTTGCCCCAGCCTTTAGTATTCCCTCTGGTAGTCTCTGTTAACTCAGTCTCTGTGGCCCTGTTCTGTCCAATTTGCAAATGTGCCAGGGCTATGTGCCTGCCATAGTCAAAGTGAGGTTGCTGCCTCCTCCTCATGGTTACCACAGTACACCACCATCCATCAGGGGAAGCTGAGGTCTGCTTGCCTCAGGAGCTCAGTAGCAGGTGAAGAAGTTCCACCTGAGCTCAGGCCAAACCTGAGGATATCCAGATAGCAAAATAATTTCTCTCTCAGCTACTGCAGCTTTGTTGCTGCTCTTATGGATCTCTGGAATCCCTATATGGCGAGGTCTGGTTTCCTCTGGCAGGCCATAGAGTTGGGGAGATGACTCTCCAGAGTTAGACCCCAGCAGGATCAATCTACTACTGCTGATGTGTGTGGGAAGTTCCTGTTCTTGGGTTCATGCACCTCAGCAGTTTCTGAGCCTCCACCAGAAGTGTAGGCACCCAAGCCTCCATCTTCTGCTGAGATATTCTTTTTGGGGGCCAGGTAAGTTATGTTTCCCTCTATGTTTTTCTGTGCAGTTACTGGAGTCACAGGTACAACACAGATGTACTGCAACTGTCTACGCAATGACCAATCCTAGTCAAGGAATGCAGAAATTCTGGATTCTGGAGGAGTTGGGCTTCTAGACTGCCAGGCTGGGTGGTGGTGGTGGTGGTGTTGGGTAGACTGAAGGATCAAGGTGGCAAGGAAAATGTTTGTTCAAATTTTCTGCCAGACAGGGGAATTCGTAGACTCACCACAGGGGCTCTTTTGAGGAGTCCCAACTTCCAGCAATTCCCTTCCGTGGGGTGAGGAAGGAGCACCTCAGTTAATTACTCCCCTGTAGAGATCCCACAGTAAGCAAGCAAACCTTTTAGGGGAGAGGACGGCCACACAACCTCTTTGGAATGGGATATGTACCTGAAAATAGTTTCTTTGGAGTCAAAGTTTGCCTCAGCAGGGAAGATGAGCAATTATCTATCTCATCTCTCAGCTCGGTTCTTCTCCTTTGGCTTTGTTCAGTTCTTTCTTGTCATTATCCCTCCCTCCTGACTTTAGATCCTATTGAGAGCTGGCTCCAATTAGCTGTCCTCCCTCATTTCCCCTTGTTCTTGTTGAATGTGAAAATTGGAGTTAGGGAAAATAGCTAACCTGAGGGTTTAGCAAAACACCAAACACATTGAGACCAAATGAGCAAATAAACAGATAAAAGACTACCAGAAACACAAGCCCACATATGCATAAACAATCAGAAACACACAGACGTACAGACAAGAAAAATCCCAACTACAATAAAAATAATGATAATCGTAAAATAATTGAAAAATAAGGTTAAAAACAAACAAATGAACAAAACAAACAAATAAAAAACCTCTAAAAATCTTATGTAAGCACTCTCATAAACCATAAGAAGGGAAGAAGAGGAAGAGAGAAGAGGAAGAGAAAAAAAGCAGTGTTCATAAAAAAGTTACAAAAGTGGTAAAAAAATTAAAAACAGAAAAAATAAAAATAAAAAAAATTATCAATACTTCCTCCAAGAAAATGATGAGGAAAAAAAGAGAAAAAAAAGGCACCAACCACAAAAATATTATTCTTGTATATATGTAGAAATATACATTTATATGTATGACATACTAATCAACTTTCTTAGGAATATATTATAATGCAATATACTTCTGGACTCTAGGTGGCGCCTTGAGTGATTCCAAGGCTTATACCTGATTCACAGTTTACATTGTTACCACAGCAACCACCCTACCTGGCTGATCACCATTTTGGAGTTTCTGTAAAAGTTTATTACCTAATTGTTGTCCAACCTAGGCTGCTCTGTTCCAGACAGCACTCCTATCCAACTTCCCAACTCTGTTCAGGAGTCCACGCTTCACAAATCTTTCCACTCTTCTCCCTCGTTGTCCTGCAAACTGGCAACTGCAATCGGCTGTTGGGGAGGGTCTAGCTCCTGTGGCTGCAGTGCACAAAGACCTTTTCCTCAGTTTTTGTGGCTCAAAGTCTCACTTTTGATCTGGACATTTGAGTCCAGCTACCTGCCAGTTAGCTGCACAGCCTGAACTGCCAGCCCACACCAATATTTTTTGCCAGGAATGGTCCAGTCTATTTAATCACTCCAGTAGTTCTGGGATAAGGTAGTTCCGCCATTTTGGACAATTCAAATTGTCTGTTTACCTGGCGGGAGCCCTTCCCTTCAATTTTCCATCGTGTTGCTTAGCCCCTTGTGGCTCTGAGTGGCACCCCTTTCTGGTCACCAAACTTGGCTCAGGAATAAATTTTTGACCATTGGGTTTTGCCAGGAATTGCAAGCTGCTGTCCTCCGTGAGGGAGGGGCCTGCTGGTCAGGATGGCCAGGAAGGGAAAATCTCTACAACAGTCTGTGGTTTTCAATTACACCTCATATACATCAATCTGCCAATTCGCTGTGCATCTCCAGCTGTCTGTCCACACCAATAATCCACATGGGCAAAAGTTCTAGACCCCCCTTCCTCTCACCTGATGACTTGGGAGAGGTTGGCTACACATATGTCCTATCTGCCGTCATCATTATAGGGCAATTTAAGTCATTCACATTAATTGAGATTAGTGATGAGTCTGGTATTATTTTGGGTGTCGAATTTCTCAAAATTACCATAGACATTTCTAATTTTTTCACCACTGTGGAAATTGGGTTTTGATCAAAGTTTTGTGATTGAGTTTACTTGGGTGGCAAAGCATTGTGGTGGTCATTGTGGAGGATTAATCTGAGAATATCCTGGAGAGATGGTTTAGTTATGGCAAATTTCTTTAGCATGTGAATATCATTAAAGTATTTAATTTCTTCATCGTAAATGAAACTCACTTTAGCTAGATACAGGATCCTGTGTTGAAAATTGTTTTGGTATAGGAGGTTGAGAGTCGATTACCATTCTCCTCTAGCTTGAAAACTTTCAGCAGAAAAATATTCATTCATTCTAATATTCTTCCCCTTGTAGGTTATGGTTTTCTTACGTTTGGCTGCTTGTACAATTTTCTACTTCATATTAACTTTAACAAAGTTAATTATAATGTGAATCGGAGATGTCTTATTCAGATTGAGTCATGCTGGGGTTCTGAAAGTGTCTGCTATTTGAATTTCAGAATCTCATGGCATGACTTGGAAGTTCTCCTTCATTATCTCATGAAATAGAGCCTGTGTGCCTTTCAAAGCAACCTTGTCACTCTAAGCAATTCCTATAATGCGAATATAAGATCTCTTTGAATTATCCCAGAGCTCTCTGAGAGAATGATCCATTTTTGGTTTCCTCTTCTCTTTGAGCATTTTGGAGCCTTCAAAAGCATTGTCTTCAATGTCAGAAATCCTTTTGTTTCCCTGCTCCATTCTATTACTGAGAGATTCTACTGTGTTTCTCATATCTTGAAAGGCGGAAACTTCTTTTCTCAATGTGTCAAAATCTTTGGTGATTTTGTCTTTGAATTCATTGAATTCTTGAGACAAATTTGGAATTATTTCTAGAATTTCTAATTCCAACTTTACTTCCATTTTGTTAATCTTATTTGCCATCAAAATTCTAAATTTGATTTCTGACATTTCAGACATGCTGTTGTGAATGGGATCCTCTGGTGTGCCTGGTTTGTCATTCCTTGGGAGAGATGAACTGTTCTGATTATTCATGTTGCCAGAGTTTTTCTGCTGATTCTGTTCCATGATTGTTTTCAACTGTTTGGCTAGATGAGCAGGTAATGTGAAATTGGATTGGAGGCTTCTGGGGTTGTCATTGACCAGCCCTTCAAAAGAGCTGGAACTGGTGACTTCAGCTTTTCTTCTACAACTTTGCAAAGGACCCATTCAGTACTACAGCCTGAGGCTCTGAAGACCTGCCTGGTGTAGTGGGGCTAGGTGGCTCTGTCTTGTATTCAGATTATCTCTGTGCAATCCTAGTGAATCAATGACTCTGGGTTGAAGTCTCAGATGTGGAGAAATACAAGCAACTAAGACATCCATTCTCCCATAGGCAACACCTGGAGGAGGGAAATCAAACCTTCCCACTACAAAAAACCAGGGTACCATCTTGGAGGGTCCTTAGTTGATTTGTCGAGTTCAAGAGTTCCAAACCAATTCTCCCAATTAGCACCCATTCTCTAGCTGGAGAGTTCAAAAGGTCTCCAGCAACTAGATAGCAGTAGGCTACTGGTAGCTTAAGTGTGGCTTGCTCTGGTGCTCCAAGGAGTCAGAAAGTCTCGTCCAGTAGAAGGCTAGGAGCAAGGATGCTGATGCCTCTTTCTTCACCTTACTCATCCTTCACCACCATACTTTGTTAACCCCCATCACTGGTAACCCCACCGCCAGTCTCTGTGGCCCAGTTCTGTCCAATGAGCACATGTGCCTGGGCTTTGCACCTGCCAGAGTCAAAGTAAAATCAATGCCTCCTCCTCTTGGCTACCACCCTCTGCCACCAGCCAGCAGAAGGAGCTGAAGCCTGCCTGGCTCAGATACTTAATGGAAACTGGAGGATGTTCCACCTGAGCTCATTCTCAACCTGAGGATATCCAGAGAGCAAATGCATTTCTGCCTGAGCCACCACACATTTGCTACCACTGTTCTGTAGCTCTGGTATCCCTATAGGGCAAGGTCTGGTTCCTTCTGGCAGATCACAGATTTGGGGAGGTGACACTCCAAAATTAGACCCCAGCAGGATGACTCTATTAATGCTGATGTTGGGTGGGAGGTGTCTTCACTTGGTTTCATGCACCTCAGCAGTTCCTGAGTCTCCACCCATCACACAGAGACCCAAGTCTCCACCCGCTGCTGAGTTACACTTTCTCAGAGCCAGGCCAGACACTTTCCTTCTGTGTCTTTCTGTACTGTTACCGGAATCACAGATACAAAAAAGATGCACTGCCTTGGTCTATGCAATGCCAATTCCTAGCCAAGAAGTGCAGACATTCTGTTCTCTGCATGGGTTGGACATCTAGACCACCAAGCCATGGGGGAAGGGTAAACTGGAAGTTTAAAGAGGCAGTGAAAATATTTGTTTAAACTTTCTGCCAGACAAAGGAATTCCTAGGCTCACAGCAGGGACTCTCTTGAGAAGGAGTCCCAGCTTATAGCAAGTCACTTCAGGGGGTGAGAGAAGAGAACCTCAGTTAATGGCACTCTAGTGGAGATCCCACATCATGCAAGCAACTCTCTTGGGGGAAGGTATGCAAACACGTCCTCTTTGGAATGAGTTCTGTACTTGAAATTTATTTCCTTGGAGTCACAGCTTGCCTCAGCAGGGAAGACGAGCAATTATCTATCTCTTCTGTCAGCTTGGCTCCCACCCTGTGGCTTTGTTGGGCTCTTTCTGGCCATTATCTCTTCCTCTGGACTGGAGCTTCTGTCAATAGCTGACTCCAGTCAGCCATTATCCCCCATTCCCTCATATTCTTATTCTTATTCTTATTGAATGTAAAAATTGGAGTTGGGGAAAATAGACAACCCAAGGATTTAGCAAAACACAAAAAACGTTGAAACTAAAGGAGCAAATAAACAGACAAAAAAGAAACCATACACACAAGCACACCAATGTGCAGACAATCAGAAACAAATAAACAAATAAAAACAACAACAAAATAATAATAATACAATAATAAAAAAGAAAAAAACTCTAAAAGTCTGATGTAAGCACTCTCAGCAACCATAGGAAGGGAAGAAGAGGGAAAAAAAGTATTAATAATAAAAAAATTAACAATCGCTCCTACAATTAGGATAAAATGCAAAATAGCAAAAAGAATAAGCAAAGAAAAAAGAGAAAAAAGGCACCACCAACAAAAATATTATTCATATATATATGAATACATCCATATATATACAGTAGAGATTAACTTTATTAGGAATATATTTATGTTGCAATATACCTTGTTGACACAAGGTGGCGCCACGAGTGGTTCCCAGGCTTATTTATACCTGATTCATGGTCTACACTGTGTTTTTGATGATTGCCTGGCTACCCACTTTGTGCTTAGACCCCCCGAGATGTCGATTCCACCATTTCAAAAAGAATCTTCACAGGCAGGTTTCACAAATTCTCCCTATAACAGTTCTTGTGAAGTGCAGGGCATCGTGGACCAGTTTTGGGTGCAAGATGGTTGCTTGCAAGTAAGACTCAAATTGCAGCACCTGACCCATGTGAAGAGGTGCCTGCGTCAGTCACCATTTCTGAAATTTCAAAATATGTCTGCTTCCTGACTGTCTGCCTAGCCTCGACTGTGCTGCTCCAGATGGTACTTCTATCTGACCACCAAATTCCACGCAAGAGTGCACGCTTCACCAATTTTTCCACTCAACTCCTAGTTTCCCTACAAACTGACAATTATAATCTTCCATGGGGGAAGGGCTGGTTGCCGCAGCTTCCTGCGGCTTCAGCAGTGGCACAGAGACTTTCTGGGCATTCTCCGCAGCTCCAGATAACACTTTAGTTGAGCAATCTTCCAGTTTGCTGCACACCCGGAACTGCCATTCTACACCAATAATCCCTGCCAGGAATGATCTAGCTCACTCATTCTCACCTGCTGTTCTGGGAGAGCTGAGCCAAACGCCATCATGCTCCGCCTCCTAGACCCTGTCAAATTGTTGATTTCACTGATCTCAAAAAATCTTCACAAGCACGTTTTGCAAACTCTCCCTGCAATAGTTCCCACAAAGTGGGGGTATCCTGAAGCAGTTTTGGGTGCAACATGGCTGCCTGCAGGTGAGACTCAAATCGCCACACCTGGCCTGTGGGAAAACGTGCCTGTGGCAGTCTCCATTACCAAAATTTCAAAATCCACAAAATTCTTTTGAATATCATTATCTTAAAAAACTTTTCACGTTTATTAATATACAGTTAAAAGGATAAGAAATTGTGTTCCTACCGTAATGGACATTTGCAGATTTCTTTGGCTGGGAACAAAGACACAAGCAAACCTAAGTGACTCATGCCCTTTCAGCAGGTGAGCCACGATTGCAGAAGTGGCACTCCACCATAAAAAGTCATAGAGTGTGCTCTAATTTTTTCCCCACCCATTTATTCCTAAAGGAAGCTCCATTGAGCCTGATAAAATTATGGAATGAGACCAGGTACTATAGCTCATGTCTGTAATCCCAGTACTTTGGGAGGCTCCCAAGTGGGAGGATTGCTTCAGGCCAGGAGTTTAGGACCACCCTGGGCAAGACTAAGATTGTACAAAAACAACAAGTTAGCTGGTTGTGGAAGCACGCTTTCTCAGGAGGCTGAAGCAGTAGGACCACTTGAATTTGCAGTGAGCTATACACTTTAGCCTAGGCAATTAAAGACAAATGCCTCAAGTAAAAACATAAATGTGAATGAATTATTTTAAATGAGTTGATTGGAGACTGACTTGTGGTTTAAGTTAACAACTAAGAAAGACTTTTTGTAGATGGGTCAATATTGCTGCATTCTTGACAGAAGCAGAGTTCTCTAAAAACTTTCTGCAACCATTTATTTACAGATATTTAAAAAAGTCAATGCCGGAAAGATACAAAGTAAATAGTTCAGGAGAACTTACTAATCAAAGAGAAGGATAATTCACTTTATTATATAATTTTTTAAATTTCTCAATAAATTAATATATATAGAACAATAGAACAGACTGAAAGATGTTAATGTTTAAGGTATCTTTAAAGGCAAGTGTGTGAATTGAATTCCCTTTTTACTCAAGGGCTCTAGTTAGAATACTTTTTTTTTCTGTTGATGTTATTTCTATTTTATTCTATTGATAGACTTTCATGAGTTAGGAAAGTGACTTTAGCAACTCTATGAAAATCAGCAATTTCTTGAGAGTGTTGATAAAAGAGGTAGTCAGTTTTTTATAAGGAATTGGCTTCTGCTCAGCTTTCCTATCTCCCTGATGTAAACAAGCAGTTTCTGTCATCTCCTCCATCTTTATCCCATACTTGTTCTCAGGGGTATCGTTAACCAGAATGAGCCCAGGCTCTGGGCTTCTGAGAGTATTAGTGTGAGGGGAGCAATTTGGAAGGTTGTTTTCCTTCTGATCTTGAGGAACAGATTCTTCGTTCACAATAGATGACTCTGGGGTCTGGATGTCAAGTCTAATTAACACATTAGACAAAATCTGAAGTACATGTACTGACAGGTTCCCAGAGCTATGGGGGATGAGAAATTGAACTAAGGGTCTTTTGGAATTGTCCTTTCCTTGTTGATTGGGGAACTGCTTAAGTAAGGGGATCTCCAGTGTCTCTGAAATGGAAGAAGATTATAGACTCTCAAAAGTTTGATATGGAAATTTGGAATTGCCAGATTTTCAACGTGAATGTCTTGCCACGTTTCTTTAATGATGTTTCTGGTAGGCAACCAGCTTTCTGCTGTTATAACAAATTCAGGCCATATCTGCTGAGGATAAGTGATGGGAAGCTGTGCCCATCCATAGCGGTATTTGGGGACCTTGAGTGATTGTTGGTGGAATAGCAGCCAGGCTTTCTGGGAAGTTGGGGGCACTTTTTTTTTTTTTTCTGGGAAGCATCAATAGGTGAATGAAGAGCAGTTGGCAACCACATGATGTTGTTTGGCTTCAGGCTGGGAAATAGGCTGCAATTTTCACCGATGACCCCCCCCCCATGATTGGTCCCAGGACTGTTGCTTCTCTCGGGGTGTATGGCATTTATTGAATATCATTCTTGAATTAAAATATTAACATCTTTCCATCTGTGCTATTGTTCTCTATATATATCAATTTCTAGAAAAAAATTTTAAAAATTATATACTAAAATGTATCTTACTCTTCTGTAGGATAACATTTAGAAATAAACATCCTACAGCAAGCACACAAAGTGAGATCAGTGTGAGTTAAAAGTGGCTTCTCCTAACACAGAGGCTTGGGAAACCTAGGCCCCCCTGAGGCATGAAGAGAGCTGGCTTGCTTGGGGTTAAAATTCCAGAAGCTGAGTCTCTGAAGTTGTGCACCATTAAGCCTGAGGCCAAAGGGTATGTCGCCCCTCCTCAGAGATATGGACCAGAGGGCTGAAGTATGTTAAAGACATATTGTGTAAAGGTCTATAGGTGTTCTGCCCTGCTTGGTAAACTGAGTGAACGTTTGAAGGCACTTTTCCATTAACTTTGCTCCCCTGTGGCTGTTTTCATCTTTGTGATCTTTATTTAGATTCTTGCTCAAGAGATTAGTCAATGTCTAGAGAAGAATTTTAAATGCAGAAGTGATTGTGCTGATGTGGTAACACGATATTTCCTTACAAGTTAATTTTAGATAGGTAAAATGAGGTAAGGGTGAAACTATCAGATGATAGATTAAATGTGTATGTGACTAGAAGTGTATAAAATCAGACCCCTGAATAAAAAACTTTTCTACACGTCATCTTGAGATGTATAGTCGTGTGTTTCTTGCCCTCTCTCCCTAACATTGCAGGAGCAGGCTTACACCTGAGGCTGCACTGCCTTCTCAAAGCAGAACCGTTATTTACACCAACACTCTTTGATTAATATATTCTCCTTCATACAATGTAGTGTACTAATTGTCTTCCATTATTTATTGCATATTTCTTTACAGACATTAAATTTAATGATAAATTGTCTTTTAAAATATTCCTTTATTGAATCAGGGGAAGACTAGAAGGATCTCTTTGCTGGCTTGGCCTAGCAAAGGAGGGGGAAAAAAAGAGAACATAACCATATTGGCTATCACTCTGGGAGCATAGCTAGGCAGTGGTGGACTACAGGAGAAAGAGGGATACCTTCAGCTGTGTAGGATGGACTTTGTGAGCAAGTGTCTTGGAACTGGTTGGCCCTCCTACAGAGGCCAGGAGTGGGTAGGAAGACTTTATGCAACTTATGGATTTCAGAGGAAGCTGTGTGTTGAGTGGAGAGTTTGGAAGAGTGGGCAGATTCAGTTTACAGCAACCAGGTTTGAATACTGGAAGGAGAAGATGTTCCATCTTTTTGGTTTGCTGGCAGGGCAGCCATACTGGAAAGGTCCCAGCTGCCATTGTGGGAAGGGCATGTGAGTGGGTCTGTCCACAAGGGCCTAAACCATGACTGACTCTGTGCAAAATGTTGAGATCAGATTTCCACTCTGGGGGAAAGGAGAGTGGCTCCTGGACCATCAGGGAATTTTTGTCAGGAAGTATTGAGAGACTCACCTCCTAAGGATTCTTAAAGGAGAGCTTTAAGACCTCAACATGGGGGAGATGAAGCATGATGGCAGACAGGACGGACGTGTATCCCACCTCTCCAAAGCCATCAGGTGAGAGGAAAGAAGGTCTGGACCTTCCCCCTGTGTGGATTATTGGAGTGCACAGACAGCTGGAGATGCTCAGTGAACTGGCAGATTGCTTTTTATAAGGGGTAATTTAAAACCACAGACTCTGTTGTAGATATTCTTCCCTGCTCAGCCATGCTGGCCAGCAGGCCCCTCCCCTACGGAGGACAGCAGTTTGTAAATGCTGACAAAACCCAACTGATGAGTATTTATTCCTGAACTGTGGGAGGCATCTGAGAGGAAAGCCACTCAAAACCACAGGGAGCTGGACAACCTGTTGGACAATTGAAGGGAAGGGATCCTTCCGGGGAAACAGACATTTTGAACTACCTAAAAGGGTGGGCACTGTTCCCCCAGGTGTTGTAGGGGGCTGGAGGTTCAGGCTGTGCAGCGAACTGGCGGGTGCCGATCCAAAAGGGAAACTCTGAACCATAAAACTCAGAATAAGGTCCACAGTGCTCCAAACACGGGAACTGGCTACAGGTGCTTCAGCTGTGGGAACCGGCTTCAGCCCTGGGAACCAGCTGCTAAAGCCGTGGACCTGCCAGCAACTGTGAGAACCCAGCAGCATCCTCCCCTAAAGCCGAATGCAGTCACCAGTTTGCAGGAGAATCTGGGAGCAGAGTGGGAAGATTAAAGAAGGGTGGCCACCTGCACTGAGTGGGAAGGTCAGTTGCAAGTGCTGTATGGAAAAGAACAGCTGAGGTTATACAATTCTTAGGTGACAAACTTTTACAGAAATTTCAAAATGGTGATCAGACATGGAAGGTGATTACCATGGTAACAGTATAAACAATGAATCAGGTATAAAAATGGTAACAGTATAAACAGTGAATCAGGTATAACCCTTGGAACCACCGAAAGCGCCATCTGGTGTTCAGAAAGTATATTGCAGTATGACTATATTCCTACGAAAGTTGATCCTTACATCATACATACAGATCTATATAGGTATATTTCTACATGCAAGAATATTTTTGTAGATGGTGCCTTTTTTTCTCATATTTTGCTTTTGTTCTGTTTTTTCCTCACCATTTTCATGGAGGAGCTTTTGATAATTTTTTATTATTACTTTTTATATAGATATATTTTTATTTCTATGTTTTCTAATTTTAATTTCTTTTTTCTTCTATTTTAACATTTCTAATAAAACCACTTTTTTCTCTTCTTTTTACTTACTTTCTTTCAATTATTTCACAATTATTACTATATTTACTGTAGTTGTTTTTATGTTGCTGTTGTCATGGGTGTTGTCTGTATGTCTTTGTGTTTCTGTCTATTTCTGTATCTATGGGCTCGTGTGCCTGGTAGCCTTTGTATGTGTTTATTAGCTTATTTGGTCTCAATGAGCTTGGTGTTACAACCTGCAACTCTGAGCTCCCAGCACTCCCATCCACTCTCACTACGTGGTCTGGAGGCCTGCCCCCCAGGAGACCAGATTCTTGGGTGAACACTCGAGAGGTGTAGACAGGACCTGGACTACAGCTGGCGAGTGCTGATTTTGCAGCACAGGAGTAAGGAAACGATGGTCGGTTAAGAGGTAATCACACCAGAGTGGTGGTGCCCCGAGGTGCAGAGCAATAGCTATCTTCAGCAATAACAAGGTCCACCCCCAGATATCCCATAGCCACTTCTCCTTTCTCCCTGGGCAACAAGATGAGGCCGAGAATCTTCTCAGACAGCAACCACCATGGAACAGAAATGGGATTGAAACACAGGTGAGTAAAGGGTTTGCCTGAGGCGGTTACTGACCTGGGTGGAACACAGGGACTAGAAAATGCAGCTACAGAGCCAGCAAACTTTCAGGGTGGGGCTGATTCCAGAGGACCACTTTACTGAGCCTAAGACACACCTGACCCTCAGGGGATCAGAAGCCTATAGACAAAGGAGGCCAAGAGGCTACAGCTGACAACTAATCGTGCTGCAAATACAAACCTGCAGGAGTAAAGACAGGGCCTGATGCACAGGTTCTGGGAAATAAAATGAGACTCTACTCTGCAGAGGAATCTAGAAGGGTCAGAAACAAACTCCCACAGGGTAGGTCCGTTCACCCAGTAACATAAACTAAAAGTGGGGCTGGAACTGAGTGAACAATTCCAGCCACCATCAAGTGTACAAGGTTGACAGGCCTCGCCACCCCCTGCAGGATAAAGACAGAGAGAAGCCACCTGAATGAGAAAACACAGACTTCCCTGTGATTTCGGCAGGTGCAAACCTCTGGAGTATCTGCTCACTGCAGACAACTGACTGGGTCACAGCCCTGTGGGGCTAGCAGTGACTAGGTGTGACAGAGCTGCAAGATGGGGAAAGAGGCATCAACCTTCCCAGAGTGATCTATTTGCTGGGTGACTCCTCCTGACTCCACACAGCACTGGAGCAAGCCATATTAGAGCAGTCACCAGACACCTGTGATCCAGTTCCCAGAGACCTCTTAAACTCTCCCACCCAAGACAGGTGCTGATTGAGAGTATTGATTTGGACCTTTTGAACTGAGCCAATCACCTGGGGACTATCAAGATGGTGCCCTGGGTGTGTGGTTGTAGGAAGGTTTAATTTTCCTTTGCCAATTGTTGCCAGTTGTGGGCGGGGTGCCTTAATTGCTGGTATTTCTTCACAGCTGAGAATTCATCTTAGACTAACTGTTTCACTAATGTCAAACAGAAACCAACTGAAAACAAGACAGAACCACTTAGCCCCTCTACACAAAACAGGGTCCGAGTTTCTCAGGCCACAGCAATATACGGGTTCTCGACACAGCACCATGGGAGAAATCAAAGTGAGTAAAACAATTACGGGGTGGAATCAGCACAAAAACTCTGGTAACATGAATAACTAGAATAGATCAACCCCCCAAAGGAACGATATGGCAGATGTAATTGAAGATCCCATTCACAAACAACTGGCTGAGATATCAGAAATCAAATTCAGAATTTGGATGGCAAACAAGATTAACAAAATGAAATTAGGAATTCGAGGAGAAATTCAAAAGTTGTCTCAAGAATTTAACAAATTTAAAGACAAAAACACCAAAGACATAGACACACTGAAGCAAGAATTTGCAGCCCTCAAAGATCTGGAAAATACAGTAGAATCCCTCAGCAACAGAATGGAGCAAGCAGAAGAAAGGATTTCCAACATTGAAGATAAACCCAATAAACACTCCCAAACTCACAAAGAGGAAGAGAAATGAACAATAAAAACGGATCATTCTCTCAGAGAGCTCTGGGATAACTCAAAGATGGCCAATATCCGAATCAATGGAATTCCTGAAACTGATGAATTGGCATCGCTGGGCACAGAGGCACTTCTGCATGAAATTATGAGAACTTTCCAGATATGCCTCAAGATTCTGAAATACAGATAGCAGACAGTTTCAGAATCCCAGTATGACTCAACTCAAATAAGACAACCCCAGGCATATCATAATTAACTTCACTAATGTTAATATGAAGGAGAAAATTCTCAAAGCTGCCAGGCAAAAGAAATCCATTACGTACAAATGGAAGAATATTAGAATGACAGCAGATCTCTCTGCTGAAACTTTTTAAGCCAGAAGAGGATGGTCATCAACGTTTAATCTTCTAAAACAAAATAACTTTCAATTTAGGATCTAGTATCCAGCTAAACTGAGTTTCATTTATGATGGAGAAATTAAATACTTCAATGACATTCATATGTTGAAAAAATGTGCCATAAGTAAACAGCTCTTCAGGATATTCTCAGACCTATTCTCCATAAAGACCTACCCAATCCTATACCATAAAAGTAAACTCACTCAGAAAATTTTGATCAAACTCCAACTTCCACACTGGCGAAACATTCAAAATGTCCACTGGACTTTTGAAAAGTCAATAAATAAAACATCACCAAACTTATGAATATTCTCCATTAATGTGAATGGCTTAAACTGTCCTCTAAAGAGGCATAGGTTAGCTGACTGGATACAAAAACTCAGGCCAGATATTTTCTGCATACAACAGTAACATCTTAATGTAAAAGAAAAATACAGACTCAAGGTGAAAGGATGATCATCCATATTTCAGGCAAATGGTAATCAGAAAAAAGCAGGTGTTGCAATTTTATTGGCGGATATAGTAGGCTTTAAACCAACAAAAGTAAATAAAAACAAGAATGGTTGCTTCATATTTGTTAAGGGTAATACTCAATATGATGAGATTTCAATCATTAATACCTATGCACCTAACCAGAATTCACCTCAATTTGAAAGAGAAACTCTAACAGACATGAACAATTTGATATCCTCCAGCTCGATAATAGTCGGAGATTTCAACACTCCTTTGGCTGTATTGGATCAAACCTCCAAAAAGAAGCTGAGCAAAGAAATTTTAGATTTAAATCTAACCATTCACCATTTGGATTTAGCAGACATCTACATAACATTCCATCCTAACAAAACTGAATACACATACTTCTCATCACCCCATGGAAATTACTCCAAAATTGATCACATCTTAGGTCACAAGTGTAACCTAAGTAAATTTAAAAGAATAGAAATTATTCCATGCATCTTCTTGGACCAACATGGAATAAAACTTGAGCTGAGTGAAAACAGAAATCTGCATACTCATAGAAAAACATGGAAACTAAATAACTTTATGCTGAATGATAGCTGGGTCAGAGATGAGATTAAGAAATTGCCAATTTTTTGGAATAAAACAACAATGAAGACATGAACTATCAGAACCTCTGGAACGCTGCAAAGGCAGTTCTAAGAGGAAAATTTATAGCAGTGCAAGCCTTCCTGAAGAGAACAGAAATAGAGGAAGTTAAGAAATTAATGGGACATCTCAATCAATTGGAAAAGGAAGAACATTCCAACCCCAAACCCAATAGAAGAAAAGAAATAACCAAAATTAGAACAGACCTTAATGAAATTGAAAACAAAAGAAAAATACAACAGATCAATAAATCAAAAATCTGGTTTTTTGAAAAGGTTAATAAAATAAATAAACCTTTGGCCAACCTAATCAGAAAAAAAGAATAAATCTTTAACCTCTTCAATCAGAAATGACAAAGTCGAAATAACAACTGACTCCACAGAAATCCAAAAAATTATTAATGAATATTACAAGAAACTTTATTCTTAG
>CAUYPK010139361.1:0-16888 GCA_963574355.1 Loris lydekkerianus
GACCAAAAGTCACAATATAACAAAGACATCTGTACCAGAATGTTTATTGCAGCCCAATTCATAATTGCTAAGTCATGGAAGAAGCCCAAGTGCCCATCGACCCACTAATGGACTAGCAAATTGTGGTACATGTACACCATGGAATACTATGCAGCCTTAAAGAAATATGGAGACTTTACCTCTTTCGTGTTTACATGGATGGACCTGGAACATATTCTTCTTAGCAAAGTATCAGGAATGGAAGAAAAAGTGTCCAATGTACTCAGCCCTACTATGAAGCTAAATTACAGCTTTCACATGAAGACTATAACCCAACTATACCACAAGACTATGGGGAAAGGGCCAAGGAAGGGGAAGGGTGGGGGGAGGTTTTGGTGGAGGGAGGGTAATGGGTGGGGCCACATCTATGTTGCATCTTAGAATGGGTACATGTGATTGCACTAATGTACATAGCTATGATTTAACAATAAAAAAAATTAAAAAAAGAAAAAAGAATGGAGAAGCAAAAATCCAATGTACTCAATTCTAACATCAAGGGGGTGGGGGGCTGGGAAGTGAGAATGGGGGAGGGGTGGAGGATGGGGGCGGTCATGCTGTACATACCTCTTGGAGGCTCTACACAGTTGTAAGAGGGACTTTATCTATAAATTACATTTGTAGATTTACGTATATTGAACCAACCTGAGAGCCTGGGATAAATCTTAATTGGTCATGGTGTATAATTTTTTTGATGTGTTGTTGGATTCTGTTTGTTAGGATCTTGTTGAATATGTTTGCATCTTTATTCATTAGTTATATTGGTCTATAATTTGGTAAGGTGTCTGTTGTCATCTTTGGTTCACTTTTTAATCAGGTGATTTGTTTTTATATTGTTGAGTTTTAAGAAATTTTATGTTTCAGAAAACATTCCTTTATGAGATATGCCTTTTACAAATATTTTCTCCCAGTCTGGCCTGTCTTCTCATTTCTGAGACATTGCTGTTCACAGAACAGAAATTTTTAAGTTTAATGATGAACAACTTATCAAATTTTTTTTCCTAATGCATCATATATTTGGTGAGATGTCTAAACGTTGTCATCAAATCCAAGATCATCTAGATTTTCTGCTATGTTTTCTTCTAGAAGTTCAATAGTTTTACATTTTACCTTTAGTTCTGTGATCTATTTTGAGTGAATTTATTGCAAGGGTATAAGTTCTGTGCCTAAATTTATTTATTTATTTTGCATATGATGTCTGGTTGTTCTAGGACATTTGTTTAAAACACTGATTTATATTTGTTCTTTGTTGAAGATGAGCTGACTATATTTATTGTTGTATTTATGAATTCTTTATTCTTTCCCCTTTATCTGTTTGTCTGTTCTTTAACCAATACCACATTGTATTGGTTACAGTAGCTTTATAGTCAGTCTCAAATGGAGATGTGGTCGGTCTTTGAGCTTTGTTTTTCTCCTTCAATGTTGTGTTCGATATTCTGGATTTATTGCCTCTCCACATAAAGTTTAGAGTTAGATTGTTGACTTACTAGAATTTTGATTAAGACTGCATTTGAATTTATAGATCAAGTTGGAAAGAACTGGTATCTTAATGATATATAGTTTTTCTATTCATAACTGTGGAATTTATTTATTTCTTTGAATTCTCTCATCAGAGTTTTACAGTTTTACTCACATAGATTATATATATATATATATATATATATATATATATTTAGATTTAGATTTAGATTTATATAAAATATTTCATTTGTGGGTATGCTAACATAAATAGCATTGTTTTTAATTTCAAATTACATGTGTTAATAGCTGATACAGAGGAAAGTAATTGAATTTTGCATATTTGTATCCTAGTTCCAGGAGGGTTTTTCCCCCTGTTCTTTTGGATTCAATGCACAGACAATCATGTCATCTGAAACAAACAAAGCTTTATTTCTCCCTCCCATTAGTATATCTATTAATTCCTTTTCTTATCTTACTTTATTAGCTAGCTTTTCTATACAAATACTGAAAAGAAACGGAGAAATGGGATATGTTTGCATTGCTCTGATCTTGGAGAGAAAAATACTAGTTTCTTATCATTAGTTATAATATTTGCTGAAAGGTTTTTTTCCTAGTTTTTTAAAATTTAATATTTTATTGTTTAGGATTCATTGAGGGTACATAGGGTTAAGTTATACTGATTGCATTTGTTAGATAAAGTCCCTCTTACAACTGTGTACAGCCTCCAAGAGGTATGCCGTACCCCATGAGCTCCCATCCTCCACCCCTCCCCCCTTTCTCACTTCCCAGCTCTCCACCCCCTTGATATTATAATTGAGTACATTGGATTTTTGCTTCTCCATTCTTGTGATGCTTTACTCAGAAGAATGTGTTCTACCTCCATCCAGGTTAATACAAAAGATATAAAGTCTTGTTCTGTGGTATACATCTATCACAGCTTTTTAATCCATTTTTGTGTTGGTGGGCATTTAGGCTGTTTCCATATTCTGATGATTGTAAATAGGGCTACAATAAATAGTCTAGTGCAAAAATGTCCTTGTGATAAAGAAATTTTTTTTTCTTCTGGGTAGATGCCTAGTAATGGGATTGCAAGATCAAATGGGAGGTCTAATTTGAGTTCTTTGAGGATTCTTCCTTGCAAAAAGGTTGTATTAGTTTGCTGTACCACCAGTGGTGTAAAAGTGTTCCCTTCTCTCCACACCCATGTCAGCATCTGCAACTTTGAGACTTGGTGATGTGGGCCATTCTTACTGAGGTTAGGTGATGTCTTAGTATAGTTTTGATTTGCATTTCTCTGATGATTGGGGATGATGAGCATGTGTTTGTTAGCCTTTTGTCTGTTTTCTTTAGAGAGGTTCTATGCATCTCTCTTCTATACATCTCTCAATACATGGGATTGTTGGCTCCTTTCTGTTGATTAATTTGAGTTCTTTGTAGATAATAGTTATGAAGCTTTTGTCCAATTCATAATATGCAAATATCTTTTCCCCTTCAGACAATTGAAGGTTGTCTGTTTGCTTTGGTTGTTGTCTCCTTAGTTGTACAGAAGCTTTTCAGTTTAATTAATTCCCATTTGTTTATTTTTGTTGTTGTGGCAATTGCCTCAGAAGTTTTCTTCATAAAATCTTTCTCCAACCCAATATCTTCAATTGTTTTCCCTATACTTTTTTCAAGGATTTTGACTATTTCATGCCTTGAGTTTAAATCTTTGATGCATCTTGAATGAATCAATTTTTGTAAGTGGTGAGAAGTGTGTGTTCAGTTTCAGTCTTTTACATGTGGTTATCCAGTTTTCCCAATACCATTTTTTGAATAGGGATTCTTTTCCCCAGTGTCTGTCTCTTGTTTGATAATCAAAACTCAGATGGCTGTAAGAAGTTAGTTTCATCTCATGGTTTTCTATTCAGTTCCAAATGCCAATATTTTTGTGCCAATACTATGCTGTTTTAATCACTGTGGCCTTGTAGTATAGCCAAAACTGTGGTCTGGTGATACTCCAGGCTTTGTTTTTATCACTAAGAATTTCCTTGGGTATATGGGGTTTCTTCTGGTTCCATATAAAACAAAGAATTATTTTTTATAGATTTTGAAAGTATGATGATGTTATCTTAATGGGGATTGCCTTAAATCTGTAGATTGCTTTGGGAAATATAGACATTTTGACAATGTTTATTCTTCCCAGCCAAGAGCATGGTATGTTCTTCCATATGTTAATATCCTCTGATATTTCTTTTCTTAGAATATCATAATTGTCTTTGTAGAGGTCCTTGATCTCTTTTGTTATGTATATTTCTAGGTGTTTCTTTTTTTCTTTTTCTTTCTTTCTTTTCCTTTTTTTTTTTTTTTTTTTTAAGCTACTGTGAAGGGAATTGTGTCCTTGATTAGCTTCTCATCTTGGCTGTTATTGCTATATACAGAGGCTACAAATTTGTGGACATTTATTTTATATCCTGAGATATTGCTGTATTTTTTTTATCACTTCCAGGAGTCTTGTGCTTGAGTCTTTGGGGTTCTCTAAGTTTAAGATCATATCTTTGACAAAGAGTGAGAGTTTGACCACCTCTGTTCCCATTTGGATGCCCTTTATTTCTTTCTCTTCTCTGATTGTATTGGAACTTCCAGCACTATGTTGAGTAGAAGTGGCAATAGAGGACAATCTTGTCTGGTTCCAGCTGTAAGGGGAAAAGCTTTCAGTTTTACTCCATTCATTGTAATGTTAGCTGTGGGTTTGTCATAGATGGCTTCGATCAGATTAAGAAATGGGCCACTTTTGTCTATATTCTTAAGTGTTCTAATTAGAAAAGGATGCTGAATTTTAGGGAATGCTTTTTCTGCATCTATTGAGAGGATCATCTGGTCTTTGTTTTTGCTTCTGTTGATATGGTGAATTATGTTTATGGACTTGCACATGTTAAACCAGCCTTGCATCCCTGGGATGAAACCTACTTGATCTTGATGAATGATTTTTTTTTTTTAATGTGTAGCTATAATCTATTGGCTAGGATTTTGTTGAGAATTTTTGCATCTATATTCATTAGTGAAATTGGTCTGAAGTTCTTTTCAGTTGGGTCTTTTCTTGGTTTTGGTATCAGGGCAATGTTTGCTTCATAGAATGTGTTAGGGGGAAGATTTCTTCTCAATTTTTGGAATAATTTCTACAGTATGAACATAAGCTCTTCTTTGAAGGTTTGATAGAATTCTGATGTGAAGCCATCTAGACCAGGGAATTTTTTTGTTGGGAGATTTTTTATTGTTTCTTCAATCTCAATTCTTGAAAATGTTCTGTTCAAGAGATCTATTTCTTCTTGGTTATGTCTAGGGAGAGGGTGCAGTTCCAAATATCAATCCGTTTCCTCCACATTGTCAAATTTTTTGGGCATAGAGTTTCTTGTAGTACTCACAGATGATCTCTTGTATCTCTGTGGCATCTGTTGTTATTTTCTATTTATCATTTCTGATTGAGATTATTAGAGATTTTACTTTTCTGTTTCTATTTAATCTGGCCAAAGCTTTATAAATTTCATTTATTTTTCAAAAAACAATTTTTGTTTTATTAATTTTTTGAATTATTTTTTGTTTTCAATTTCATTAATCTCTGATTTAATTTTGATTATTTCTTTTCTTCTCCTGGGTTTGGGGTTAATCATTCTTCTTTTTCAAATTCCATAAGATGGTTGATGAGTTTGTTGATGTGCTTTCTTTCTGTTTTTTTTGTTTGTTTGTTTGTTTGTTTGTTTGTTTTTTAATGTGGGCATCTAATGTGATCAATTTCTCTTTTCAGACTGCTTTTGCAGTATCCCACAGGCTTTGGTAACTTGTGCTTTCATTGTTGTTATGTTTGAAGAATTTGAGGATTTGCTCTTTTATCTCTCCCTCAACCCAACTATCATTCAGCACAAGGTTGTTTAATTTTCATGTCTTTGTGTAAGGATGAATATTTTTGTTGGATTTGAGTTTCATATTTATTGCCTTGTGGTCTGAGAATTTCTATTCTTTTAATTTTGCTGAGGTTTGATTTGTATCCTAAGATGTGTTCAATTTTGGAGTCTGTGTCATGCACTGATGAGAAAAATGCATATTCTTCAGTTTTGGGATGGTGTGTTCCGTATATTTCTACTTGTCCCATTTGTTCTAAGGTCACATTTAAGTTCTTTGTATCTTTGTTTAGTTTCTGTTTAGAGGATCCATCTAGTTCTGTCAGAGGGATGTTAAAGTCCCTAGTTATTATGGTTTCAGGGGGCTATCATATTGCTCAGACCCATCAAAGTCTGTTTCATAAATCTAGCAGCATTTAAGTTGTGTGCATAAATATTTCTTCTTGTTGTATTGTTCTTTTAACCAATATAGCAGCATCTAAGTTGTGTGCATAAATGTCTACTTCTTGTATTGTTCCTTTAACCAATATAGAGTGTTCATCTTTGTGTTTCTTAAATTTAATTGTTTTAAATCCACTTGTATCTGAAAATAAGATTGGAATTCCTCTTTTCTTCTGATTACCATTTGCTTAAAATACTGTTGTTCATCCCTTAACTCTGAGTCTTGATTTGTCCTTCAAGGTTTAGCTGTGTTTCTTGGAGACAGCATATGAATTACTTGTGCTTTTTTATCCAGTACAGTATATGGATAACTTGTGCCTGGACCTCTTCAGTGGTGAATTCAATCCATTGACATTTACTGAGAGAATTGATAAGTGTGGTGGAGTTCTGTTCATCTTATTGTGTGAATGACTGTTATGTATGTCCTTTGTGCTTTTGTGAAAGCTAAATTTTGACCTTTGCCTTGTGTGTACTTTGCTGGTGGTCCATTGTGATGATCAGTGTTGAAGATAGGTCTAAGTATTTCTATAGAGCTGGTCTTGTGGAAAATTTCCTCAGTGTTTATATATCCATAAAAGATTTGATTCCTTCATCAATTTTGAAGCTTAATTTAGCAGGGTACAGGATTCTGGCCTGAAAATTGTTTTCTTTAAGAATGTTGAAGGTGGATGAGTATGCTCTTCTAGGTTGGATAGTTTGAGTTGAAAACTGAAACTGATGTCATCCTAAAGGCTTACTCATGGATGCTTCCAGACTTTTTACTTTCATCTTGACTTTGGACAAATTCATTACAATGTGTCTTGGAGAGACTCTGTTTGAGTTGAGATTACCCGAGGTTCAATATCCATCTGAAAGGAGTGTGTTGGGGTCTGTAGTAAAATTTGGGAAGTTTTCATTTATGATAGTCTCTAGTAGGGCTTCCATTTCTTTGGGACAATCTTCCCCTTAGGAATTTCTATTATTCATATATTGGAATGCTTCTAAGTGCCTATTCTGCTTTCTCTCTCTTCTTTTCTGCCTGTAGCTCTGTGTTCTTTCTTCTCCATGTTCTAACTTTTCTTTTTTAGGTGTAGGATATATTTGCTTTTTAAAAAATTATTTTTAAATCCTAGCTGTGTATATTAATGCAATCATGGGGCACCATACACTGGTTTTATAGACCATTTGACATATTTTTATCACACTGGTTAACATAGCCTTCCTGGCATTTTCTTAGTTATTGTGTTAAGACATTTTTATTTTTATTTTTATTCTACATTTAGTAAGTTTCACATGTACCCTTGTAAGGTGCACCACAGGTATAATCCCACCAATTACCCTCCCTCCACCTATTCTCCCCTCTCTCCCCGTCCCCATATTCTTAGGTTGTAACTGGGTTATAACTTTCATATGAAAGCCATAAATTAGTTTCATATTAGGGCTGAGTACATTGGATACTTTTTCTTACATTCTTGAGATACTTTACTAAGAAGAATGTTTCAGCTTCATCCATGTAAACATGAAAGAGATAAAGTCTACATCTTTCTTTAAGGCTGCATAATATTCCATGGTGTACATATACCACAATTTATTAATCCATTCGTGGATTGATGAGCACTTGGGCTTTTTCCATGACTTAGCAATTATGAATAGGGCTGCTATAAACATTCTGGTACAAATATCTTTGTTACAATATGATTTTTGGTTCATTGGTTTTCTATGCCATCATGAGAATGTCAGAGCTTGAAGTAGAGCAACAAACAAACATTCACAAATGTCTTGTTAAACTTGGCAAGAGTAGAAGCGAAATGAGGGACATGTTATAGTTTAAGTGTATTCAGATAATGTCATGAGAAAATGACAGTCTACAAATGGATTAAACATTTTTCTGGGAGGAGAGAAAGCGTCACAGTAAGAGAGGTCAGTGTGGCCAGTAACAAACAGAACTGAAAAAATAAAACACTGCAAAAACTCTCAAATTGTGCATTGAAATCATGAGCTGACTGTGAGAAGCATAGCAGACCAAGTAAACGTTGAGAAACAGTCAGGAAAATCTTAACTGAAAATCTTGGCCAACAACTCGTGGCTCCTGCATCACAACAGTGCACCAGCTCACACGGCACTATCTGTAAGGGAGTTTTTAGCTAGTAAACAAATAACTGTACTGGAACGCCCTCCCTACTCACCTGATTTGGCCCCCCATGCCTTTTTTCTTTACCTAAAAATAAAGAAAATATTGAAAGGGAGACATTTTGATGACATCCAGGACATCATGAGTTAAAAATCTCAGCTTTGACGGCCATTGCAGAAACAGAGTTCCAAAACTGCTTCGAAGGGTGGGTTAGGCACTGGCAGCAGGGCACAGCTTCCCAAGGGAGTGCTTCAAAGTGACCACAGTGATATTCAGCAACAAGGTGTGCAGCACTTTTTCCAGGACAAGTTCACAAACTTAATTTTCAGACCTCATACCCAAACTTCAACCAAAGGATCTCAGATAACATCTGAAAGAGATAAAGCTGCCACATGAAGGTCATTAAGGACACAGGACCTCAGCAGTTATACCTGGCTGAAGGATTCTGATCTGAAAAGCTGGGGTGGATGGTCAGATGTCAGCCTGGAAAAGGAGGACCAACGCCAGACCCAGCCGCGCTGGTCCAACCTGTCTGCACATGGGAGACAGGGACAGGGGCGTCAACTCTCCTCGGCCCATTATCCTCACACTCCTGCGTGTTTCCACTTTAAATACAGTCTCGATATTTTCTTAAGGCCACTGGCAGCACAAAAATGATTTCCCAGTTGTTATTGGGAACCCGTTCCCAGAATGCCTGATCACTCTCTGTGAAGTTTTTCTCATTTTGATTTTATTCATCTATTCTTTTCCAAGATTTTTTCCCTATTTTTTTAAGATGTTAAGCTGTCAGTACAGAAATTCCACCCACTTTAATCAATTTCTTTAATCCTGGCAGGTGGGGAGGACTTCAGATGTGCCGTGGCCTTGCTTCCAAGGACCTGCAGGTGGGGGACACCCAGGTCCTGGCAGACACCAAAACAGGGCAATGGTAGCAGAAGCAGAGGTTGGTGAAAGGAATCCTCTCCATCCTGGCCAGACTATCAAGGAAAATTTTAAAAAGCCCTGAATACAGATGTGAGGAATAATGATTGTCTGGGGGCTGAGGACTCAGAAGGAAGTGTTCCAGGAAAAGCTCAGCAAAGGTAAGATCCCCGGGGCATGAGACAGAGGGTAAGTTCTGGGAACAGCCCGTTGGGGCAGGAGTGGGAGAGGTGAGTGCAGTGGAGAGGCAGAGAGCTGACCCCCTAGACTACTAAACATTTCCTCAGTATGAGGGGAGTCAGGCCTCAGCAGAGCCCAGAACAACACTGTTCATGACCCCTTGATTATCAGGCCACTCTCTGATGACTCATAAACAAGGAAAGGGGATATTTTGGACAGGAGATCAGACCACTGCAGTTCCCAGGAAGAGTCACTTTTCCTGCAAACCTGCTGGCTCTAGGGTGCTGTGCTAGTCTATAGGTTCAACAACCAGAGAATCCTTCCTTCTGTCCAGGTTCTTCAGCACCATTACATTGGATCTAAAATAAAACACCTTCCTCAACAGGGCCCCAAAGAATCTAAAACTTGGTGGCGTTCCCTCACAACACCCCCACCACACTCTTCCCTGCCTTGCAGGAATCCTGGCTCAGCCCCACACTCCCAGGCACTCTGCTGCCACCAAACCTTAGCCCTGCTGTCTCTGACTGGAACTGGAACACCCAACCCCAATGCCCCAACAACCCCTCCTTACAACCCCTCGGGACTCTCCCCCCGGCAGAAGTGCAAGACCTCCTCTGACCACCCTTCCTGGCCATCTCCCAGTCGGCACTCCCCCGCCTTACAGCCATTTCTATTTCCTCTGTGGGAAGCATCATGATCTGAAATAGGGGTTTCTCTTTTGTTGACTTATTGGGGTTTTTCTGCCTTTGTTTTTGTTGTTGTTTATTTGTTTTGAGACAGAGCCTCAAGCTGTCACCTTGTGTAGAGTGCTGTAGCATCACAGCTCACAGCAACCTCAAACTTCTGGGCTCAAGTGATTGTCCTGTCTCCACCTCCCAAGTAGCTGGGATTACAGGTGCCTGCCACAATACCCAGCTATTTTGGGGGGTGGGGTCGGGGGGTTGCAGCCGTCATTGTTGTTTGGCAGGCCCAGGCTGGATTTGAACCCGCCAGCTCAGGTGTTTGTGGCTGGTGCGTTAGCCGCTTGAGCCATAGGCGCCAAGCATGTTGACTTGTTTTTTGTCTGCATCCCCACTGTGGGATGTCAAATCCTCAGGACAAGAATTTTTGTTTTATTCACGTGGTGACTGCAGCACTTAGAACAATGCCTGTCTTACAGTAAGTGCGCAGCAAATACTTACAGAGTGAAAGATAATGAATGAACAAATGAACACCATAAGGGAGAAGTCCAAGTGGGTGCTGGAAATACACAGCAGCAAAGAGAGGGTGACTTCTGCCTGGGCAGTAAGGATAACCTCAGGGAGGAGGCAGCCCTTGACTTCTCAGGACCTCACCACAGTCATCTGCAAAACGGGCACCTGCCTTGTAGGATTGTTGAGGAATTAATGAGGTCAAACAGCAAAGGCACCCAATAAGAGATTGCCAAATTCATGGTCCTGTTTCACATAATCATAATTGAGGCTGTTCCCAAAATTGGCAATACAGTTTATCCACTCCTTCAACAGTTAGTTGTCGCATGTAAGGCAGTTACAGTGAGGGACAAGGAACAGACCCTATGGCAGTGTATTTTACCAGAAACCACACCACAAAATGTCCAAGAAAGTCAGGAATGTGTGGAGGGAAGAACACAGCTTTGGAGGTTAAGAGATCTGGGAGGGAATCCAGAACAGAAGAGGTATTTGTTGAGCAGGGCTGGGAGAACTGGTTAGCTTATTTGGAAAGAAATAAAATCATATTAGTGCCTCTTTTACTAGATTCCAAGATAAATTCTCAGGTGGATCAGGCTTCAGTGTAATAACATCACCATCATAAAGCTCAGTGGCTGACCAGGGAAGCATTCAATAAATACCAGTCACTTCCCTTCCCCATAACTCACGGAGACGGCTCTCTCAGCAGGTAACCTGCTTAGTTCACAGCCACAAGCCAGGGCTGGAATGGACAGGGCTCCATCCGGACAGAGTCACTGGACCGAGGAACTACACACAGATACTTCATTCTCAATGTCAAAGGCGATTAGTTTCACCCCAAGAACTCCAACCACACTCTATTCCTGGGTGGATCCTAGCGCTGGCAGCCCTGACAGGGACAGTCTTCCTCCCTCTCCTCTGGCTTGCACACAGCCTATATCCCTCTCTAGCTTGTCTGAGGCACCATGTAGGACTCATTCATGTTCACATCCAGAACTGATAGGAGCCAGAGAGAGACCCAGCTCCTGGCCAGTGTCCATTCTGGTTAGCCTGGGCCAGGACTGCAGCAGCCATTCATCACAAACTTTTCAGAAGCTCCCAGCTTATCCCCCATGCCCAAGGCACTACATGGCACAGAGCACACAGCCCCTGTCTGCTGAATTGAACTACAACCACTTCTTGCAGCCTCATTAACACATTGTTTTGTTTTCTAGTTAATTAATGCATTTCATAAAGCCTCACAACCTTTTATTTTCTCACTCTACGCTCTTATCAACAAAAACACTGATCTATAAGCATTTGTGAAATTGCATCCTAATTCATACAGGAAAATATTATACAGCAGTAACCTCAGGACAGAAGCTGATTTGGATGCTGGTGGAAATGTGGAATCCATGATAAGACAAGTACCAAAAGAACGTTTCAGAGAGAAGGTGACAATTAAGCTATCAATTCCTCAAAAGCAAAGGCCGCCTTCTCCATACTTCCTTCCTGCGTCCTCACGTATCTGTGTTCTAGGACAGCCATGACAAACCATCACCAAATAGGGGGCTGAAACAACAGAAATTGATGGAGGCTGGAGGTCCCCAGTGAAGGTGTCAGCAGGACTCTGTTCCTTCTTAAGGCTCTCAGGAGCAATTGTCCCTTGTCCCTTCCAGCACCTGGCAGTTGCCAGCAGTTCTTGGCATCCTCACCTCTTTTCAGCATTAGCCCGTCTCCCAGTGCACATGGCCTTCTCCCTGCATGTCTGGGTCTTGTCCGACTCTTCTTCCTTTTTGGGGGGTGGTGGTGGTGGTGTTAAGAGTCTTACTCTGTCACCTACGGTAGAGTGCCCTGGTGTCACAGCTCACAGCAGCCTCAAACTCCTGAGCTCAAGTGATCCTCCTGCCTCAGCCTCCCACTCTCTGGGACTACAGGTGCCCACCACAATGCCAGCCTAATTTTTCTACTTTTAATAGAGACAGGGTATTGCTCTTGCTGAGGCTGCTCTTGAACTCCTGAGCTCAAGTGATCCACCTGCCTCAGCCTCTCAGAGTGTTGGGATTACAGGCATAAGCCACTACGCCAGCCCTTGTCCTCTTATGAGAACACCAGCCAGTGGATCTAGGGTCCACCCTAAATCCAGCATAATTTCACCTCAGTATCCTTAACTAATTACATCTGCAAAGAGCCTGTTTCCAAACATGGTTATGTCCAGGGAGACATAAATTTGGGGGGGGGGGACTATTTAACCCAGCACCTGTCACAGAGGAGAGGTTCAATCAGTTATAACCAGATGGATGACTTATGGCCAAAGGAATGAGCCACAGGTGTGTGTGCCTGTCAGTTCACACCTGTGTGTACACCTGTATCTGTCTGATTTGTAGAAACAAAAAGAGTTTTTGGAAACAAAATTTCGTCACTCACGTCTTCACTCTGGTAGAGTAGAATTGCAGCTAAACCAGCTCTGGGTGAGGGGGGCTTTGGCTGCTGATCAGGCCAACCTGTGGCTATGCAGCGCAAATCACACGGATGGAAAGTGACAACACCACATAAGCCAGGGAAGTCTTCCCACTTACTCCAAGGGAAGCTCACAGATATGGAAAGCATGGCCATTTCTGCTGGAAAGCAATAGATTTCCTCATGTTTTTATGGAAAGAATAGCACAAGATCCAGGACCTAGCTTGTGGTTTAGAGATCAGTGGTATTTTTCAACTCACCCACTATGTAGCAGAACAGTAAGGTGGTGACAGTTAAGAAAACGTCTATCCCCTCTTCTTTTGCACAGATGACATCACCACTTACATACACTCAATGCTAAGGTAAAGGCATTGAACATTGGACACTGGCACGCCTAACTGCTTTATTCATGAGCTGTGAAGGTAGCTTAGCCAGACAGTAATAAACAAGCTAGCATCTTTATTTATTTATTTATTTATTTATTTATTTATTTTGAGACAGAGGCTTAGGCTTTCAGCCGGGGTAGAGTGCTGTGGCATCACAGCTCACAGCAACCTCCAACTCCTGGGCTCAAGCGATTCTCCTGCCTCCACCTCCCCAAGTAGCTGGGGCCACAGGCGCCCACCACAACGCCCAGCTATTTTTTGGTTGCAGCATTCATTGTTGTTTGGCGGCGCCTTAGCAGCTTAAGCCACAGGCGCTGAGCCCACAAGCCAGCATCTTGATACAGACAATACCATTTTGATTTACCTTCTTGTTAAACACAAGCAAACATCCTCCATCAGCTGCTGTTTCACTGAGGGTTTTAGAAAATGTAAATGCCCCAGCCATATGAACCACACCAAGGACTTTAAACACCGACTTCTGGGACCTACTGGTAAGGGTGGGCTGACGTGAGGGCCTGGCAGCCGGGTGAAAGGCAGAGAGGCGTCTGGGGCTACGTGGATAGATGGTAGTAACTGCCCCAATTCTTGTTCCTCCCTGGCTTCAGGCCCTGGGCAGTGGGACCCTATGCCTCCGAGATTGAGTGCATTTCTGCATCCGCTGACTCTCCACTGAGTCCTAGCACACAGCTTGACCTGGCCAGTGGGATGCCAGCGGCCTTGAGGCAAGCTGAGGCTGAGAAAGCGCGGTGTGTGTCCACTTCCTCTCCTGCCCATCTAACTTTGCTGGGAGACATGCCCAGGCAGTGCCAGACAGAGAGACATTGGACAGCCCTAGTGGCCCAGCTGTCCCAAGCGAGGCTATTCCATACCCTGACAACCAGCCAATCTCCATACTCCTGACAGCCCAGCTGAGCTCGGTGGGAGGCCAAAGGCTCACTGGAGCTGCTGCTGAACTCCAGGGTGAGCTTCTGGGTTACACTACTGACCAAGAGATGCAGGGAAGGGGGAGGGAGGGAAGGAGAAGAGGACAAGTCCAAGAACTATCCTGGGGGGAGGGTGGAAAGAGGAATGCAGCTAGAGGCCCCTCTGGGCAGTCCCAAGGCCAACTCTGCGGCTGGGTGGTGGTGGCAGAGGGGTGACGGGAACATACGTGGGACCTTGGGGCACAGCCTCATGTTGTGCCCAGCTGGACTTGGACCTAGGTGTGGATGCAGCACTGTGGAGGGCGGCAAGCCTTTCCACAAACGGTGTGGGGCAACCCGACAGCCACAGGCCCAAAATGAAGCTCAACAACGTTGAGGTGGAGGCTCCTAATAGTGCCACAAGGGCAGATCACTGAGCCATTCACCTGAACAGGAACGAGACAGGCCCCTTCATGGAGGTCTGGGGAAGAGGGAGGTCCACAGGAGGCCGGCTAGACACAGTGGTGCTGGGGGCGAGGCATACAGGAAGAGTCATTTTCATGGTGAAGGAGGAAGCAGACGCCCATGAAGGCAAGAGGGAAGTGAGAACAGGCACAGGGAAGGTGGGGAAGGTGGTAAGGAAGAAAGCTGGGGACAGGCCTCCCAGCAACCCTGAGCCCCAATGTATGCAGGGGGCCACCGCACAGCTTCCCAGCTGGGGGATCAGGTGGAGGTCAGTGGGACTGGCTGGTGCCCCCACGCTCGCCCACACAGGATGCTGCTGCAGCCACCCATGCCTGCCACCTCCCACTGAGATTTCTGGCCAGAATGTCTGGATTCCTAACTCGGACCATAAGCTTCTTAAGAGGGGCTAGGCAGGAGCCTGTCATGTTAACGTTCCACATCTTCCATATCCCCAGTTCCTAGCTCAGGGCCACACAAAGGAAGGCCTCGTATGAGTTTTCTACACTGCATGATAAATTATCACGAACGTAGGCAGCTTACAACAATACTCATCTACCACCTCATCGTTCTGCAGGTCAGAAATCGGAGCAGGGTCAAGGGGGCTCTCTGCTTCAGGTCTCAGGAGGCCCCACTCCAGATGCTGACCATGCGATGCCTCCTGGACATCCTGGGGAGAATCTGCTTCCCAGTTCGTGAGGGTTATTGCCAGAATCCCGTGTCCCGAGGTTCAGGTGCAAGCTGTGGTATCTAGACTAGTGTTTTTATCTCACAGCATACTTGAACCTATAGTTAAACTTCCACAGCTCACTTAAAGTATGTTGATAAAAAAAAAAAAAAAAAGAGTTTAAAAAAAAAAAAAGAATATACTTCCTGTGCTTTGGACGTCTTTTAAAAATAATTTAATTAATGATCTTTAAAGACTTGGCAGCACACCTAAGATCCTCTCGCAGCACGCTAGTTGCTGCAGCACCCGGTTTAAAGTCACTGCTAGAGGCTTCTCTTTCTACTAATGGCACAAGAACCCATGGAACACTTCAGACCTCCCTCACCTTCCTTATGCTGCCCATCAGAGAAATCTCTCTGTGTTCAGAGGAGTCCTGTGACCAGGTCAGAGGGTCATCTCTTCATAGTGGAATGCAACATAAGCACAGGAGTGAGGTCAGAGGACAAAGTTCATGGATCATCTGAAAATTCTGCCTCCTGTAGGGCCCAACAAATGACTAATTCATTGCTATGGAATGCTAAAGAGCAGGGACATCCTCCAAAACACACACGCACACGCATACTCTGTTCCTTACACAAACCAGAATGAGGAGATGGGAAGGCTGGTGCGGTCCTTTGTATCTGTGGTCTTTGGGGGTTACAAGATCTGTCATTTATTTTGTGATTCTTTCCTGACCATCCACAAACCAAACCCAGACCCATCTAGCAGGTGAGCAAATGCTGCATGAGACATGGGAGAAAGGATGGAGCTCCAGACACCCTGGGATGAGGACAGAGAAGGGAATATACCCTCCTCTAAGGGAGTCAGGGAGGCTTCCGAGCTGAGGAAATGCTGGTGGTTTTATGGAGTAGAGATCACACAGCTCTCGACAAGTTCACTTGGACATTGGATGACCCTGAACAGACAAAAGTTTCATGACATTTTTTCCAGCCAGAGAGCAAAATCATGTAATTTGGGGAACTGGGATTTTACAAGTTGATGGGGCACGTGGCAGCTCCCCTGGCCTACAGAGTGAAAAAATGAAGACCCCTTGGTTGGACCAGGGCACAAGAGAGCTCCTGTCCTGAGAAGGTGAGGAGGGGAATCTACTGCCCTTCTCTTCTCTACTCCTGTAAAATACAGATCACGGGTATGCTGTGAAAATTAACTGAGGTTATGTATTAAAAGGCCAAAAAGGCTTGAGTCAGAGCCCCAAACACATTAAGTGATTAATAAAACAGTTTTATTGATCATAAATGACCAGTGAGAGTGAGGAGTTGATGATGATGATGGCAATAATGACATTGTTATGGTCTGAACTGTGTCCCCCTCCCAAAATTTCTATGTTGAATCCTTAGTACCTTGGAATATGACTATTTGAATATGTGACCTTTAAGGAGATAACTAATGTTAAATGGGTAAAAAATATGGGGCCCTCCCCCAATGTGACCAGTGTCCTTATGAGAGATAAGGGCACAGATGTACAGAGGAAGGACCATAGGAGGCCACAGGAGAGGGTGGCCGGCTCAGCACCCGTAGCTCAGTGAGTTGGGCGCCAGCCACATACACTGAGGCTGGTGGGTTCGAGCCTGGCTCATGCCCATCAACCCACGAATGGATTAAAAAATTGTGGTATATGTACACCATGGAATATTATGCAGCCTTAAAGAAAGATGGAGACTTTACCTCTTTCATGTTTACATGGATGGAGCTGGAACATATTCTTCTTAGTAAAGTATTTCAAGAATGGAGGAAAAAGTATCCAATGTACTCAGCCCTACT
>CAUYPK010139363.1:0-24700 GCA_963574355.1 Loris lydekkerianus
CAGCAATCTCCAACTCCTCAGCTTAAGTGATTCTCTTGCCTCCACTTCCTAAGTAGCTGAGACTACAGGCCTGCCACAGGTGCCCAAGTATTATTTAGTTGTAGTTGTCAGTGTTGTTTGGCAGGCCCGGGCTGGATTTGAACCCACCAGCTCTGGTGTCTGTGGCTGGTGCCTTAGCTGCTTGAACTACAGGCGCTGAGCCCTAAATACTTTTTTTTTTTTTTTTTTTATTGTTAAATCATAGCTGTGTACAGTGGTGCAATCAAGGCCCCAATTTTTTTGTTGCAGTTGTTTAGCTGGCCCAGGCCGGGTTTGAACCTGCCACCTTCAGTGTTTATAGCCAGTGCTATAACCACTGTGCTACAGGCACTGAGACTATCGTTTTTTTGAAACAGAGTCTCACCCTGTCACCCTGGGTAAATGCTATGGCATCATTATAGCTCACAACAACCTTCAAGTATTGGGTTTAAGTGATCTTCTTGGCTCAGCCTCCCAAGTAGCTGAGACTATAAGCCCCTGCCACAACTCCCAGCTAATTTTTCTATTTTTTGTAGAGATAGGGTTTTGCTCTTGCCCAGACTGGTCTTGAACTCCTGAGTTCAAGGGATTCTCCTGCGCGGTCTCCCAGAATGGTAGGATTGTAGGCATGAGCCACCATGCCCAGCCAATAAAAGCTGCTTTTTAAAAAAAAGTTCACTCCTTTGGCACCTCTGTGAAAAGTTCCTTTAATAAAAAAGTTCCAGTACATTTACATGATTGTCATCACCCTTCATCTATAGCACACATCAGGGAAAATAAAAAATAAAGGACAACCTAGACACGCTCAGTATAAAAACGCAGTGATCCATCCATCCAAATGCAGGTCTTGGGGCTTGGAAGTCAGAAATGCATGAGGGCCACTGAGCCCAGCAGCTCTGGGCTTTGCTTCTAGAGGACCCGCCTCTAACACTTTGAAGATAGCATTAAAAATATTTTTGTTTTACTAAGAGGCCTCTTTTCTAAGGAGAAGGGTCCATTCCAGAGGGAAAGTCATCATGGGTCAGAGCAGGTCCAGGCTTGGAACACAGGGCTGAGCATATTATGGCAGATGAGAGACTCATGGGAACCCAGCCTGAGGCCACTCTGACCTAGGCTGAGAGGTTTCGGGGCCAAAGCCGCATGGCCCACATTTGTCCATTCTGAAAGGCTTAGAAACCAACCCCACTAATGTCAAACTTGTAGCTTCTCCCTTCCAAGTTGCTAAAGCCAATTTCTGACAAGCTCCAAAGTTCTTGGCTGAAGGGGGGACAGAGGGCCCTTGGAGATGCTGCTATGGCTTGAAGTTTAGTTCCTGGCCCTGAGGGCAGGCAGCTTAGTTGTCCTCACCGCCACCATACATGTCCGCCAGCTTCTTGAAGCGGCTGCCCCACTCATTCAAATAGTCGTAATCTTGGTCCTGGTCAGAGGCTGAGGAGGTGAGGGAGCTCAGGGAGACAGCATCGGAGCCACTGCCCTCGTAGTCGAACACGAGCAGGGAGTCATAGGGTGGGGCCGTGGGGTCTGTGTTGGCCGCCTTCAGGTTCTGCGGGAGCAGAGGTCAGGTAGTTAGGGGTGCTGTGGCCCTGATGCCTGTTTCCCCATCTGTGAGGCCACTTCTCCCCTCCTTTAAAGGTTTTGAAGGTTGAAATGAAATAATCCATTTCAAGTACTCAGCAAAGAGACCAGCAAACAGCAAGTGCTCTGTGCAGCACAAGGCCTGTGGCTGAGGGCCAGGACCCTGCAACCAGACAGCCTGAGCTAGAACTCAGACTCCACGTGCTAGTCTTGTGACCTTGAGTGAGTCTCTTAATGGCTCTATGTCTGTTTCTTTGTCTGTAAAATGGAGATACTTCATTCATACAGTTTCACAGAAACAAATGAACATAGGCAAATGTATGTAAAGCACTTATTGGAATGGTACCTGGCAACAATAGGTATTATTACTTAATAAATGTTACAAGCTAGGTCCAATAGTTCCCAAGCTTAAATTACCTGGAGAAGCTTTTAAAAATTCTGAAGCCCAGGCCAGGCATGGTGGCTCATGCCTGTAATCCCAGCACTTGGGAGGCCGAGGCAGGTGGATTGCCTTGAGCTCTCAGGTTTAAGAACAGCCTGAGCAAGAGCGAGATCCTGTCTCTAAAAATAGCTGGGCGTTGTGGTGGGCTCCTGTAGTCCCAGCTATACTTGGGAGGCTGTGGCAAGAGGATCACTCGAGCGTAAGAGTTTGAGGTTGCTGTGAGCTATGACACCACAGCACTCTACGAAGGGTGACAAAGTAAGCTTCTATCTCAAAAAAAAAAATTGAAGCCCAAGCCATACTCAGACCAATTAAATTACATGGGTCATTATGGAAGTTTTGAGATACACAAAAATCAGGAATTGTAAAATCTGTGTGAATGGAAACAAATGAAGTCCTCCCAGCAACACCAATGATCGGAGTTCATTGAAATTTGCAGGCACGGTGGCTCATGCCTGTAATCCCAGCACTTGGGAGGCCGAGGCAGGTGGATTGCCTGAGCTTACAGGTTCAAGACCAGCCTGAGCCAGAGTGAGACCTCACCTCTGAAAAAACAGCCAGGCATTGCGGTGGGCACCTATAGTCCCAGCTACTTGGGAGGCTGAGGTAAAAGAATTTTGAGTCCAAGAGTTTGAGGTTGCTATGAGCTGTGATGACACACACACACACACACACACACACACACACACGCACACACACACAAAAGAGAGAGAGAAAGAAACTTACAGAGGTGAATCAGGAAGAACTCTGTTGACTATGTTTCTTGGAAGTGAAATAATGTACTGTAACGCAAATTCTAAACTTTCTTAGTTACCTACAATCTCTGAGCATGAGTCAGAGGCATCGGCATCGGCATCAGAGGTTTTTGAAGTTCCCTAGGTGTTTCCATGTGCAGGTAGGCTTGGGAACCCCTGTATTAGGACATTCTAGATGCTTACTCATTTAATCCCTGAAGTAATCTGTTAACAGAGGTTCTAAGCTTTGCTCTACCCTGGAATCAATGGGATCTGTAAACATTCAATCCCAAGTTTGGCTTAAGTATTCTACTAACTACTATCTTTTTTGACTAAATGAATAAATAAGTCCTAATTTTTTTTTTTTTTTTTTTTTTTTTGAGACAGTTTGTCACTCTGGGTAGAGTGCTGTGGCATCACAGCTCACAGCAACTTCAAACTCTTGGTCTCAAGAGATCCTCTTGCCTCAGCCTCCTAAGTAGCTGGGACTACAGACGTTTGCCACCAAGCCCAGCTGTTTTTTCTATTTTTAGTAGAGACGGGGTCTTTCTCTTGCTCAGGATGGTCTTGAACTTCTGAGCTCAGGCAAACCACCCACCTCAGCCTCCCAGAGTGCTAGGATTATAGGTGTGAGTCACTGTGTCTGCCTGAGTCCTAACATTTTTAGCCATTCTCCATGTTAGGATTTTATGGAGGAGTAAAGAGAACCCCAGAAGTTACTCAAATATGCTAGAGGTCACACAGCCGGCTGATGGAGCCAGGATTTAAACCCAGACGTAAGACTCCAAGCTCATACTTGTTTCTTTGAATTGCTGGTGTGAGACTTGAATGAAGGGGGTGCCCTAGGCTGGTCTGCCACACTTTACCTCGATGATGAAGTTGCCGATTTCGTCTGGGTTGGCTGGCCGAGGACGGTACATGGGTGTGGGGATGAAGGTTGGTGCCACATCATTTCGGAGAACCAACTCCGGCCTGGCCTCTAGACCCCGGTGGAGCTGGGTGATGTCATAGTCCTTTAGGGAAAGGATACAAACATAGGACTGAGAAGGACTCCCCTCTTCACCACTTAACTTTGCACCCAGGTAGGTCTTAGAAGATATAATGTGGGGAGTTTCTGAAAGCCGTAGTTTCCATCCTCCCCACCCTCCCAAATTAAGTACAGGTTCAAGGTTAACCTGCCTAGGGTCAAAGAGACTGCAGTGAAGACCAGACCCCTCTCAGAAGAGGAGTGTCCATGGTCGATCCTACATGGAGACCCCTTAACTGGGTCTGGTCAGCACAGCTAACGCTGTTAGTTGGTTGACCTAATTATCCCTGCCAGGGGCCTCGAGGGCATTTATCTCCTGTCCCCCAGATCCCCCAATATCCCACCTGGTCCTCTTCACCGCCCCCTTCTTCACCATAGTAGAAGACGTTGTCACGGGTGTCATCTTCCGGGAGTAGAAGGGGCTCCTTCACCTTCCGTTTCTTTCTCACCAACAAGAGGAGCACCAGCAGGAGCACTGCAGAGTTGGGGGATGGGAATGAACACAATGCCTGGCTGGCCAAGACCCCCATGTCCTCAGAGGGCATAATTCCGACCTCTCTGCTCAGTAGCCAGAGCTCACCACTACAATGGCTCTACCTGCACTTGGGAAACCCCACCTCCTCTAGGATGCAGGATTTGGCCCCAGCCTGTGCACACTCCTTCCCCCATCACAGTCTAGCAGTTTCCCACTTAAGAATCTTTCCTTGCCTGGCACTGGGCACATACATGGCTCTCACCCTCAGGTCTCAGCTTAACATCACATCTGCCTAAAGCAGTCCCTTTCCTTTCCTTTTTCTTTTTCCTTTCCTTTCTTCCTTCCTTCTTTTTTTTTTTTTTTTTTTTTTTAGACAGAGTCTCACTCAGTTGCCCTGGGATTGAGTGCTCTGGTTTCATAGCTCACAGCAACTTCAAACTCTTGGGCTCAAGTGATTCTCTTGCTTCAGCCTCCCAAGTAGCTGGGACTACAGATGCCTGCCACAATGCTCTGCTATTTTTAGAGACGAGGTCTTGCTCTGGCTCAGGCTGGTCTCGAACTTGTGAGCTCAGGTGTGAGCCACCGCACCTAGCCTACAGTCATGATTTTCAACTGGTGTGCCGTGAGGATCTTAGGTGTGCTAGAAAACTTTTTTTTTTTAGAGATAAGAGTTTTTTTTTTGTCACCCTCGGTAGAGTGCTGTATCATCACAGCTCACAGCAACCTCCAGCTCTTGGGCTTAGGCGATTCTCTTGTCTCAGCCTCCCAAGTAGCTGGGACTACAGGCACCTGCCACAGTGCCTGGCTAGAAAACTTTTTTTTAATGTTGATTTATTTTTTTTGAGACAGAGTTTCACTATGTTGCCATTGGTAGAGTGCTGTGCCATCACAGTTCACAGCAACCTCCAACTCTTGGGCTTAGGCGATTCTCTTGCCTCAGCCTCCCAAGTAGCTGGGACTACAGGCACCTGCCACAACACCCGGCTATTTTTTTTGTTGCAGTTTGGCCAGGGCTGGGTTTGAACCTGTTACCTTTGGTATATGGGGCCAGCGCCCTACCCACTAAGCCACAGGTGCCGCCCCATCATTACTTTTTTGTCTGTCGACGGAACTGCTGTCTTTCTCGGGCCAGAGACAGACCTAGGCTTTCCAGGGAGTCCATAAATTTTCAGGATGTATAGCCCTCTGGACTGTAACCTCTCCTTTCCTCTCCACTGACTCTGGGGAAGCCAAGAGAAAATTTATCCTCCTCTAATTGCTGAGTTTGGTGGCCTGGCAAATCTCTTCCCAGAGTCCAGTGGTTTGGCAAATCTCTTCCTATAGTCCTTTCTCCCAGATAGGAAATGGTAATGCCACATTCCCACTTAGTTAGGCCAAAAGCCTCAGAATCACAGATGGCTCTTTCCCTTACACCAAGTATCATCCTGAACTGACTCCACCTTGAAACACAACCACCTCTTGTCACCTCAACGCTGTCATTCTGATTGAGCTGCCACACACTTTTTTTCCCTGGATCATGGCAATAGCCTCCCTTTTTTTTTTTTTTTTTTTTTTTGTAGTCTTTTGGCCGGGGCTGAGTTTGAACCCGCCACCGTCAGCATATGGGGCCAGTACCCTACTCCTTGAGCCACAGGCGCCACCCGGCAATAGCCTCCTAAATGATCTCCCTGTCTCTAGCATCACCTCCCACACAGTCTGTTCTGTAAGAATCTTGCAAAATTTAAGTCAAATGACATCACTCCTCTGCTCAAAATATTCCGACAGCTTCTTCTTTCATCCAGAGTCCTGATAACAGCCTTCAGGGCCCAGTGTAATGACCTGCTGGGTCCATCACCTCTCTCACCTCATTTCCTACTTTCCCCTCTGCTTTTCCCACTTGGCCATTGCTGTCCCCCTCACACTGAGCATGGTGCTGCCTTAGGGCCTCTGAGCTGTTTGCCCAGAGCTGTATGATTTGCTTCCTCATCTGTTTCAGGTCTTTACTTGAATACTCCCTTCTCAGCAAGGCTTTTCCTGCCCAGCCTACTTAAGACTGCAGACCTCTCACCCCATCCCAACACTCCATCCCCTCTTCCCCTGCTTTCCTTTTCTCCAGGGTGACACCTGTTCCTCTGCCACCTTGTCTATAGGCTTTGAGACACCGGATCCGTCACGTTGCCAAATACTTCCCCCTAGTGCTTGAAGCAGTGCAGGGCACCCAGCGTGCTGACTAAAGTTTGCTCTCCTCATATTTGTATCTGACTGATGCATGCCATCTATGCAAGGGCCAAGTCAGAGTGGAAAATGCAACTGTGAGGTTCTACCCAGAAATTTCTATCTAGAAACTTAACTAGATACTTCAACCCACTAGACCAGGGGTTCTCCAACTGTAGCATGTATATGAATACCTTGGTGGCTTTCTTTTCTTTCTTTTTTTTTTTTGAGACAGAGTCCCACTCTATTACCCTGGGTAGAGTGCTATGGCCTCATAGCTCACAGCAACCTCAACCTCTTGGGGTTGAGCAATCCTCTTGCTTCAGCCTCCCAAAGTTTCTGGAGTGAGGCATGAGAATTTGCCTTTCTCCAACTTCCCGGCGAAACTAATGCTGTTAGTCTTTCACCTCTAGGGCCCGTGGATCGCCCTAGGAGGGCCAAGTCTGTTTGCTCACCACTGTATCCACAAAGCCTGGCATATTCCAGAAGCTCCAGAAATATATATTGACAGAAAAACATTCTTAGAATTTAGAGTTTAAGGAATGAAAATTAGCTGGGTGCTAATGCTATGGCAGGTACCTGTAGTCCCAGCTACTCTGGAGACTGAGGCAAAAAGATCACTTGAGCCCAGTAGATTGAGGTTGCTGTGAGCTAAGCAACAAAGTAAGATACTGTGTATTGTTTTTTCTTCATTAAATCATGACTGTGTACATTAATGCATTTTGGGGTACAATGTGCTGAATTGATAAACAATGTGGAATGCTTACATGAAACTGATTAACATAACCATGACCTTGCTTATTTGCTGTGGTAAGACATTTATACTCTATTCTTAATAGTTTTGAAATGTACCATTGTTTTATGCACATTAGGTGAGGTCCTACCAAATACTCTCCCTCCTCCCAAGATATTGTCTTTCTTTTTTTCTGAGACAAGAGTCTCAAGCTGTTGCCCTGGGTAGAGGGCCGTGGCGTCACAGCTCACAGCAACCTCAAACTCTTGGGCTTAAGCAATTTCCTTGCTTCAGCCTCCCAACTAGCTGAGACTCCAGGTGCCTGCCACGATGCCTGGCTATTTTTTTTGTTGTAGATGTCATTGCTGTTTAGCTGGGGTGGGCTGGGTTTGAACCCTCCAGCCTTGGTATATGTGTCTGGCACCGTAATCACTGTGCTATGGGCACTGAGCCTTTTTTTTTTTTTTAAGGGCCAGGCGTAGTGTCTCATCACACCTATAATCCACTCTGGAAGGCTGAGGTGGTTGGATTGCTTGGGCTCATGAGTTCGAGACCAGCCTGAGCAAAAGCGAGAACCCATTTTTACTAAAATAGAAAAACTTGCTGGTGTGGTGGCTCAAACTTATAGTGCTCACACTCTAGAAGGCCAAGGCAAGAGAATAGAGTGAGCTCACAAGTTTGAGATCATCCTGAGCAAAAGCAAGACCCTGTCTCTACTAGAAATAGAAAAACTGAGGCAAGGGGATCACTTGAGCCCTAGAGTTGGAGGTTGCTGTGAGCTGTGACGCTACAGCACTCTACCAAGGGCAACATAGTGAGACTGTCTCAAAAAAAAAAAAAAGAAAGAAAAAAAAGAAAGAAAAAGAAAAGGAGTTTAAGGAATAGATGGTCAATATTATGGCCTATTAGTTCCAGAAGTTCAGGGTAGAATCAAATATTTTAACTTCCCTGTCCTCAGGGAGGAGAGGGTGACTGGTACTCACATAGCAGAGCCAGGACAGCCCCCAGGACAGGTAGGATAAAGCCCCCCTTCCAGCGTGGAGGGCAGGTTTCCACGTGGCCATGGCAGTCACATACAGTAGCTCTGATCACTGTCACCTGCTCCTTATTGCCATGGTCAGACAGAGAAAGGTGCACGTCATATGTGTCCTGCTTCAGGAACTTCTTCAGGGATACAGCCACTGTGTCACCTAGAGTGGACAGATTATTTATTAGCCATGGGATACTCAGTGGTGGGACCCAAGTCCACTGTGACGGAGGTCTGAGAACACAAGCTCTGCATCTGGGCAACAGGGAGAAATGTTCCAAAAGCACACTTTGGCCAAGTGTTAAAAATTAATATTTGGCTAAAACAAAATTCACCATCATGAAAAGAATTGTTGGGATAAAGAAATTTTTGTTCTTATACTACTAAATATAAATATTTATTCCTCAACTGTATGATTACCTTCAATATACAAATCATGTGTATGTCCAAGTGAGTGGTCAATTATTAATACATCTGAACGCATATGACTTGGCTATGTAAGTGGTGGTGGTAAGCAAAGCTGAGCAAACGGAACGCTCATCTGTATTATCTCAGCATTAGCGACTGCACACAGGTTCAGGGATACTGTAAACAAGGCTGCAACAGACACTGGGCTAACTGGCTTTCACAGGCTCAGGGCACAGCGGCACATTGACCAACCACACAGCAGAAGCAAGACCCACTGCAGCCTGTGGGGACCCTTGGCAGGGGCTTGTGGGGATCCCAAAGTGGGCACTGGGGCTGTGTAGCTGAGGAGTATAGACAGGGTCAAGGCCTCTTTGCAGAAAGGCCCTCAGTTTAAACTCAGCATTCTCAAGAGGGGAGCTGTGAGCTTGGGTGTAATATTTTTCATCACGTAAGATTTTTCCCCAGTGGTACAGGTTCACACCGCTAGATATGTCAGTTGTGTCCCTCTTTCAGTGTTATAATCAAAAACAAATCCTAAGCCTGAGCGAGGTGGCTCACACCTGTAATCCTACCACTCTGAGAGGCCAGGATGGGAGGATTGCTTGAGGTCAGAAGTTCAAGACTAGCTTGAACAAAAGCGAGGCCCTGTCTCTACTAAAAATAGAAAAAAATTAGCCAGGCATTGTGGTGGGAACATGTAGTCCCAGCTGTTCAGGAGCCTGAGACAGGAGGATCACTTCAGTCCAGGAGTTTGAGGTTGCTGTGATCCCATGGAATTTCTAACCCACCCTACCCCAGGCTTGCCAGCCTACTTCAGCACTGACCTCAAGTCATTTTTAGTTAAAATGCTCCATACACTCACTGGCTTCCTCTTAGTAAAAAGGCTAGAGGCTGAATTGACTATTGCCATTCAGCACTGGTAGACAGGGCCAGCTCTGGGACTAAGTATCTGGTCTACCAGGTGGAGAGTACAACATGGGGCATGTCACCAAAACATCCCTACCATGCTGTGGGGCTGACTTCTCACTTGTGCATGACAACAGTGGCACCGACTGATGGCACAGGCTTACTGTGTACCAGTTGTTAACCCCCACCATCACTCCAAAAGGCAGGTACTTCCATTATCCTTGTCTTACAAATGCAGGAATTGAGGTTTGGTGAGTCAAATAAGTAGCCTGAGGCCACACGGGGTAGTCTGAATTAATTTCCCTAACAATAGAATAAAGGCAAAAGGAAAAATGAAATTGGCTGGGCATGGTGGCTGACACCTCTAATCCTAGAACTCTGGGAAACCAGCCTGAGTAGGAGCGAGACCCCATTTCTACTAAAAATAAAAAAACTAGACAGGGGTTGTGGTGGGAGCCTATAGTCCCAGCTACTTGGGAAGCTGAGGCAGGAGAATAGCCTGAACCCAAGAGTTTGAGGTTACTGTGAACTATGAAGTCATAGCACTCTACCCAGGTGACAGAGTGAGATTCGGTCTTAAAAAAACAAACTAAAGCCAAGGACCAGATATCAATACCATTGCCAGATATTGACACCACCGGGATTGGGTCATAACGCTCATACTCCAACAGAACCAGATCTGCGGGGGCGGCGCCTGTGACTCAGTGAGTAGGGCGCGGGCCCCATATGCCGAGGGTGGCAGGTTCAAACCCAGCCCCAGCCAAACTGCAACAAAATAGCCAGGCGTTGTGGCGGGCACCTGTAGTCCCAGCTACTCGGGAGGCTGAGGCAAGAGAATCGTTTAAGCCCAGGAGCTGGAAGTTGCTGTGAGCTGTGTGATGCCATGGCACTCTACCAAGAGCCATAAAGTGAGACTCTGTCTCTACAAAAAAAAAAAAAAAAAGAGCCAGATCTGCAACTGCTGCTAGGAAATCATGGTGTGGAAGCTGCTCGTATCTACTGAGCAGCGACATGGCAGACAAGATGCTTTTCTTGTATTCACATTCATAAAACCTGTACGGAAGTAGTTACAAGTATTACCCCCACCCTACAGACAAGGAAACTGAGGCAGAGTGAGGCTCAGAAATTTGCCCACATAAACCTATAAATGGAGGAGTCAGTTCTCAAACCAAAGCAACCTGGGTTCAGAATTCAAGTTCTTACATGTTACGTTCAGGGAAGAAAAAGTGATCTTTAAGCCACAAGGGGGTGACAGGAGACCAACCTGGGATCCTTAAGGGAAAGCTGCTAGACAGACAGGCCCAGACTACAAAAGTCATAAATGTGAGCCCATGTGGGTATGTGAAGCAGGTCTTCTGAATCCTTTCTGGGCAGGCCTCAGCATCAGTAACAGCAAGGCTGTGTTTTATCAAAAGCCTAATTGTCACATGTGCCCAACCCACCTTTCTCTTTCATCTTGGGTCCTCACACAGGGTTAGCAAGACCCTTCACTGAAAAACATCCTGAAGGCTGAGAACCTCTGAGCAGGTAGACTGGAAATTGGCCAGACAGGGAGGTGGATGGGAGCAGTGCTATTTGGTATCAGGTACCCTGGAGGCAAAGCCTGGCTTCAACTTCTACTACTTACCTGCTCTGTGCCTTTGGGTGTGCTACCTAAACCCTCCAAGCCTCATTTCATCTAAAAGGAGGTATTCAAAATGGCTTCTACGCCATAAGTAGAAATATTAAAAAAGGAAAAAGAAAAACACTTTGTAGGTCAAGGATAGTGGCTCACACCTGTAATCCTAGCACTCTGGGAGGCTGAGGCCAGAGGAGTAATTGAGGTCAGAAGCAAGAGCAAGACCTGTCTCTACTAAAAGTAGAAACTTAGCTGAGCACTGTGGTGGGTGCCTGTAGTCTCAGCTACTTGGGAAGGTGAGGCGAGAGGATCACCCTGATTCCAGGAGTTTGAGCTAGGCTGACACCATGGCACTCCATTCTACCCTGGACAGAAGAGTGAGATTCTGTCTCAAAAAGAAAAAAAAAGGGTGGTGCCTATGGCTCAGTGAGTAGGGCACCTGCGCCATATACTGAGGGTGGCGAGTTCGAACTTAGCCCCGGCCAAACTGCAACAAAAAAACAGCCGAATATTGTGGTGGGCACCTGTAGTCCCAGCTACTTGGGAGGCTGAGGCAAGAGAATCACCTAAGCCCAAGGGCTGAAGGTTGCTGTGAGCTGTGATGCCATAGCACTCTACTGAGGGCGACAAAGTGAGACACTGTCTCTTAAAAAAAAAAAAAAAATATATATATATATATATATATATATAAATTTATATTTTGCCAGGGTTCAAAAGTGGTAAACAGTAGAGCATCATGGTTAAGTCAGGCTGGTCCTAGTAGGGGGTAGACACCCACCCAGCAAAGCTCCTAGCCCCTTAGTTGCCTACCTTTCTCATTGACCTCTGCTGTCCAGTGGATGTCCGAGTCATGTGTGAGCTGAGCCTGGAAAGGGGAAGTGTGGGGGGACAGGTCCTTGTCCGTGATGTTCAGTACTTGAGGCACAGGGCTTCGGTTGCAGATGGTGATCTGATGGGGGTCAGGGACTGGGCCATGGTCATTGATGTCGATAAGTGTTAGCTGGAGGGTCCCTGTGCCCGTGGTGGGAGGACTTCCTGTTCACAATGACACATGACCTCCTTTCAGCACCTGGCTGTGGTCAGGCTCCTGAATCAATGTTAAGCTCCCCATGACCTACTCCCTCAGCCCTGGGGAGGCTCCTGTTTACTGCCCAGCTCTAATCTCTCAAGACCTTCCATGTGTTAGCTTTAAATACATGGCAAGCTCTTGCCAATCAAACCATCATTCTCATTTTGGTCCAGAATAGACATTATTAACTGACCACAGCAGTTATAGCCATTTCATCTAGACACAGCCACTATAGTCATACAGTGAAACCTACTGGTGCCCCCAAGGCTAGTCCAGTGACTGCCCCTCAGCTTCATGGCTCAATGAACCAAAAACTTAGGCTAAAGGGAATCTTCAGAAAATCTCCTAAGTCTTGGGTTTTAAGGCAATCAGGATCATGGCCAGTATTCTTAGGACTAATCTTTAAAAGAATCCTCTGAAAGACCCCTCTGACTCTCTGGATAGATTTGTAGACATCCCTTTCCCCAACACCACACTCTGCACATAGAGGGGACATGTTGCGTCGTATGATCTGGGAACCAAAGTAGCCTCTCCGAAGCTCTTACCATTGTCTGTGGCCAAAACTATGACTTCATACATGTTATCCCTCACAAACTGCTCATTCTCGCGATCCAAGATGCCCATAGCAGTGACCTGACCGCTGTCTGGGTCCATGGCTAGCCACTCTGCTGGGTCTCTCAGGATACGGTAGCTGGAGAGGAAAAGTTGAGAAGTGTCACACCCAGAATACTTGGAATTCTAGTGTCATCATCCAAGGCCTTCTCATACTGACTGGCAGATGGACTCTGGGCTTCTAAGCAGGATCATATGGAAATTGCATCTAATCTGTAAATGGGATCCTAAAGCAGCAGTGGGGGTCCCAGCAGAGATATGTGAGGAAATAACCACACCCTGAACCACTCCCTACTCAGTTTTTAGCCTCAAAAAGGGTAGGAAGAAGAGGTCCTGTGCACAGATGATGTTCAAAATATTTAACCATTGGCCAGGCATGATGGCTCACACCTATAAGCCCAGCACTTTAGGAGCTGAGGAGAGAGGATGACTTGAAGCCAGGAGTTTGAGGAAAGCCTTGGCAACATAGCAAGAACCTGTCTGTATAAAAACTTAAAAAATCAGCCTCACATGGTGGTGCATGTCCGTAGTCCCAGATATTTGGAAGGCTAAGGCAGGAGGATTTCTTGGCGGGCCCAAGCCCAGGAGTTCTAGGTTACAGTGAGCTATGACGGCTTCACTGCACTTCAACCTGGGCAACAGAGCGAGACCCTGTCTCAAAAAACCAAGATATTGGCTCTGTGCCCGTACCACAGTGGTTACAGTGCCAGCCACATACACTGAGGCTGGCAGGTTCGAATCTGGCCCAGGCCAGATAAACAACAATGATAACTGCAACAAAAAAATAGCAACAACAACAAAAAAAAAAAAAATAGCTGGGCATTGTGGCAGGCGCCTATAGTTCCAGCTACACGGGAGGCTGAGGCAAGAGAATCAGCTTAAGGCTCGGTGCCTGTGGCTCAAGCAGCTAAGGTACCAGCCACATACGCCTGAGCTGGTGGGTTTGAATCCAGCCTGGGCCTGCCAAACAATTACGGCTGTAACCAAAAAATAGCCTAGCGTTGTGGCAGGTGCCTGTAGTCCCAACTACTTGGGAGGTGGAGGCAGAAGAATTGCTTGAGCCCAGGAGGTGGAGGTTGCTGTGAGCTGTGACACCATATCACTCTATCCCGGGTGAAATAGTGAGATTCTATCTCCAAAAAAAAAGAAAACCCAAGATATTTAAACCATCTTTTTGGTTATTAGAACAAAGGCTGACCATATAAGCAACCCATCCGACCGTAGCAGTGCATCTGGCTGGCTGAGGGGGCTCAAGTGAGTACCTGATCTTCTGATCCTCCTTATCAGGGTCTCGCGCAGTATAGATGCACACAGGCTCCCCAGCGGAAATGCCTTCCTGGACCTCGATGACTTTGAAGGGTGGGACAAACACGGGTGCCTCATTCACATCCTCCACGTGGACCACGACAGTGGCTGTGGAGGTTGGGAGCTTCACCACAAAGGGAACCTCATTGGTCACTTCAACATACAGGGTGTGTTGGTTTTTGGCCTCAAAATCTAAGCCCTAGGAGAAGAGGGAGGAGGACTTGAACCATTTTGAGAGAAGTACAGTGAGGATCAGAGGAAAGACCTAATATTGGGGGCTTGAGGCCCCAAGCAGCAACAGTACTGCCCCCTCCCTGTCCCATAAAACCTCCTGCATTTCTTCAGTGGACACCTAATGGGGCCTTAAGATCACCCCAAAGGTAACTGGATTAGTAAGCCCTAGAACATTGGTTCGGGGGGGGGGGGGACGACCAATGTCCCATAGCATTACAGCCATGCAGAGCTGTCGCAGAGCTGTCCCAGATCTTGTGTGGCCAGCCAACAACCCCTTGGACATTTCATACATCCATGGATGTGAAAAATCTGTTTATAATTGGAATCTGGAATGTATTTTACACAAAAAATTTTTGGTGTGTGTTTAATATATATGGAATTTTCCAGGAATGTAACTTCTGGGCGGAGCTCATAATTAAATTTGTTCAGGACTTTCCCAAGAGTTGTTTATTCACTGTTCTGAAAAGACATCAATGCTACTTGCAATATGAGCCACCTGGATCTCACACAGTATCTATCCACTGCATCTGGATGCTTCTACAGAGAGAGGCAGGTATTTCATTATGTTTTTTAGGGTAGTGGTATCCAAAAGTTGACAAATCCAAAGATTTTAAATTCAGTAACTTTTTCCTATAAACTCCCTTTTATTTATAACATTCTATTTTCTCTTTCTTTCTTTTCTTTTTTTTTTATGGTAGAGTGCCATAGCATCACAGCTCACAGCAACCTCAAACTCTTGGGCTCAAGCGATTCTCTTGCCTCAGCCTCCCAAGTAGCTGAGACTACAGGTACCTGCCACAATGCCCAGCTATTTTTCAGTTGTAGTTGTCGTTGTTGTTTGGCGGGCCTGGGCTGGGCTCAAACCCACCAGCTCTGGTGTATGTAGCTGACACCCTAGCCACTTGAGCTACAGGCACCGAGCCATAACATTCTATTTTCTAGAAATTATGAGTGTGGTTAGTTATGTTAGAAATAAACTCCATTTTGTGATGTAAAAAGGGCATTACAGGGCGGCGCCTGTGGCTCAAAGGGGTAGGGCGCCAGCCCCAGCCAAAAACTAAAAAAAAAAAAAAAAAGCATTACAAAGTAAAAAAGGGGAGAGCGAATCTGAAACAGTCTTTAAAGCATTATCTAAAATCCCGTTTCTCAAATGAGGCCAAGCTTCAGGGTAAAGATTAGGCCCATCTTCTTTTTTGTTTCCTCCCTGTTTTGGGAGGTCTCACTCTGTCACCTAGGCTGGAGTGCACAGTGGTGCCATCCTAGCTCACTGTGGCTTCCAATGCCTGGCTGCCCCTGCAACGGTCCTTGTCTAAAGCCCAAACTGCCTCACCTTTCTGGTAGTCAGGACACCCTGATTGCTCTCAGGGTCGATGGCGATAGTAAAATGGTTGTTGTCATCACCTCCCACGACATGGTAGGTGGCACGCCATGCGGATGAGTTGGGGGCATCCAGATCGGTCACTGTCAGCCTCTGCACCTCGTGGCCCACTGCATTCTCAGGCACATGGGCCTCGTACTGTCAGCGTGAGAAGCACAGCACAATCAGAGCAGAGAATGACTATCCTGAGAGGCTGTTCCTTTCTCCAGCATCTGGGAATCCTCCATCCAATTTCAGGGGAGCCCTATGTCCTATACCCTTTTCCTGGACCACCAACACTCTTAGCAGGTTTTTAGGGCACACACAAGTACAGAATGTCCTATGCGTCAGACCCCCACCCCCCGATCCTGATCTTGGGCCAGCTTTCCTTATACACTGGGGCCCGAATCTGTACTCTCACTGGTCTGGGTGCCCAAGCTCCTGCCACATCCAGCTACCTTTCTAGCTAAGATCAGAAAGCTAAGATGGGTACAAGAAGGGCTAGGTACCTGACTGCACTGGGGCACTGACCAGGAACATTTCTGAGATTCTGGAACAGGTGGCAAAGACTGAGAAATCAGTTGCTCAAAGCAAAATTTTAATTAGGGCTAAATGTGCTCAACAGCCAGAAATGTCTAAAGATGGAAGGAGGGGAATGCTTTTAATATATACTGAATTTTCTAGGAATGCAATTTCTTGATTAGCACTGAGTCCTCTGCCATTAGGGGCGTATAGGCATTCACTGGGAGAAGGCAGGCAGGTGTAGGTGGGAGGCAAATTAAGTTTTCATATCAATAAATATTTTCATATCAAGCACTTATTGTACATTGTGTTAAAAATGTACAAAGTTTATTTATTTGAAACTCAGAACAATGCAGTATCATTATTGTTATCTCCCTTTCACAGACTGGGAAATGGGGCACAGAGAGGTTAGGTAGTTTCCCTAGGGGCACACAGCTAGCAAGCAGTAAGATGGAGACTGGAGGCAATGCAGGCAGCTTCCAGAGTTTCAAGAGAAAGGAAGGACCTTGGTCCTTCATTATCTGATGAGAGCAGAAGGAAGGGGCATTACCTTCTGGGGGTCAAACACGGGAGCATTGTCATTGGCATCGAGGATTTCCACCACTGCCACTGCCGTGGTGGTAGAGCCATCCCCGTCCATGTCTGTAGCCTGGATGGTCAATGTGTACTCAGGGACTTTCTGGGGAGAAAGAGAAGAGAGGAATGGCCACTGTGAGTTCTGAGGCTGGGCTCTAGGAAGTATAGTCTCCAGGGGATGTGGACTAGAGGGTGTTTCTCCCTCTCACAATGTTCTTGACTCCCTGGCCCACCCTTGCCAACTGACAGAAAGAACAGAAGCAGAGGGTGGAGGGAACTTCAGGTCCAAACAGTTCTCCTGGGCCTGTCCTGGAGAAACCTGGGTATTGTCCCCAAGCTTTGGCTACTTCAGAACAAAAGCTTCAAGTGAAGATTTAGGCAAAGGTATTAATTAGGAAACAGGAGGCAACTCCAATATTCATGGAGCTAATTCTACTTTGTAGCACACCAGGGACAGATTTGGACAATGTGCACACTAAGTGAGCCATTCCAAGAGGAAATGAGAAAACCTTCAGAAAACATCAGAAGTCTGCACTTCGCAGCTGCCTCCTCAGCCTTGGAGGAGATGGAATGAGATTGCCTCTGGTGGCTTCTGGGATGTCAGCTTGTAAACACGGCAGCAGCTGTCTCAGCTGACCTGGGTCCCCACTGTTCTGCCTGGGCTTTCGGGGCAGAGATAGGAGCTTCTGCTCCAAGTCAGGCCCCAGCCTAGGTAGGCAACACTTTCCCTGAGGGGCACTCACCTCCCGGTCCAGGCCACTGGAGACGACACTGATGGTGCCTGTGCTCCGGTGGACAGTGAACATGAGTTCATGTGGCTCCTTCGGTTCTTGGCTATGGATGGAATAAGCAACCACCCCATTGTACGTATTGATGGCGTCATCCTCGTCTGTGGCTGTCACCTGCATCACAGAAGTGCCTAGAGAAGGGAAAAGTGAGCAGCTGTCCCTTGCAGCCCCAGTTCCAGCCTTGTTTACTGCTGGAGCTCAGAGGCTCTTCCCTGCCCATCAGCTTGGATCGATCTTCTAATTTTGGGCAGAGACTGCCAGGGGGATACTTGTTTATCCTCCCCTTTCTCAGAAACACAATCTTCATTTTAGACTTGCCACAGGCCCACCTAGGACAAGGACTATTTCCCGCCTACCCTTCCCCCCCTTTTTTTGAGAGTCTCAAAGTCACCCTGGGTAGAGTGTCATAGCATCATCATAGCTCACAGCAACTTCAATCTCTTGGGCTCAAGTGATCTGCTTGTTTCAGCCTCCCAGGTAGCTGTGACTATAGGCATTTGCCACAATGTCTGGCTATTTTTAGAGATGGAGTCTTGCTCTTGCTTGGGCTGGTCTCAAACTCCTGAGCTCAGGGGATGCACCTGCCCCAGCCTCCTAGAGTGCTAGGATTACAGGCGTGAGCCACTGTGCTCAATAGGTCCCATCCCTCTTGCAGTTAGCTATGGCCATGAGAATAAATTCTGACAAACGAATATACAGCTTTGGGGAAAGTGCTTTTATAAGTATGGGGTTTGTTCTTCCCACTGCCTCCTTCCAGATGCAATGGCAAGAGTTCCAGCAGCAATCACAAGGTAACCTTGGAAACAGAAGCCAAAATAGCAGAACAAGAAAGAAACCGAGGCACACGTTGAAGCACTACTTCAGCTGGGGCTGGCTACTTCTAAGCTTCCTGTGCTATTTTTATTTTGGTAATTTATTTCAGTAATTTCTGTTATTGTCTGTCTAACCAACTCACATTTCTTTGTAATTCTCCACAACTCAGAGAGGGAGGGGGAGAACCCTCCCCAGCAGCACCTGTCCTTGGCCCTTGAGGTCATCAAGATGTCCTCACTTCCCCTGTTGTCCACTGGCCCCTGCCCCTCTCTCTCTCTCTCTCTCTCCATAAATGAGGTTCTAACACCTCCCAGCCTTCACTGCCCTGAAGAGCCACATGTCAGGTACTTTGTTTTACATGTATATCTGTTATTTCTAATCTTCACAATTCTTCAAGGTCAATTAAATATATATATGAGACAGAGTCTCACTATGTTGCCCTTGGTAGAGTGCTATGGCTTCACAGCTCACAGCAACCTCCAACTCCTGGGCTTAAGCGATTCTCCTGTCTTAGCCTCCCAAGTAGCTGGGACTACAGGTGCCTGCCACAAGGCCTGTCTGTTTTTTTCTTTTCTTTTTTTTTAATTGTAGTTGTCATTGTTGTTTGGCAGGCCCAGGCTGGGTTTGAACCCACCAGCCCTGGAGTATGTGGCCGGCACCCTAGCTGCTGAGTTACAGATGCCGACCAAGGTCAATATTTTAGATGTTAGGATCAAGTCTCAGAGGTCATAGCCAGTAAAGAGGCCAAGATTCAAATCTAGGTCTTTGTGGGTACAAAGCTAGCGGTTCCCAAACTTGGCTGATCATCTGAGGCTCGGGGAAATTCTCAAATATACAGATTCTAGAGCTCTACTCCAGGATGGTCCGTATTCAGGAATCTCAGCATGGAGTGAGGGAATCTGGATTTGTAAGAAGATGCCATGTAATCTGATACACAGCCAAGAAAATCAGGTGTGATGGATCTGCTAATAATACTTAAGGATCTGGACTCAGCAGCCCCTGCCTCCTGGCCCAGAACCCCTTCTCCAATCCTCTTACCTGGCAGCACCCCCTCTAAGACACTCCCTCTGAAGACATCCTGGGTGAACTTGGGCTTGTGGTCATTTTGGTCTGTCACAATGATGGAGATATTCATGGGCTCCTCCACTGAAGCACCATTCTCTGACACAGCATGGCCAAAGAGCTGTGGGCACACAGATCTGGGGTCAGCCTGGTGCCACCTCAGCCCCTGGTGCCTTCTGAGTGGGTTTCTTTTTTTTTTTTTTTGAGACAGAGTCTCAAGCTGTCACCCTGGGTAGAGTGCCGTGGCATCACAGCAACCTCTAACTCCTGGGCTCAAGCGATTCTCCTGCCTCCACCTCCCAAGTAGCTGGGATTACAGGTGCTCGCCACAATGCCCGGCTATTTTTTGATTGCATCATTATTGTTGTTTGGGGGGCTGGGGCTGGATTCGAACCCGCCAGCTCAGGTGTATGTGGCTGGTGTCTTAGCAGCTTGAGCCACAGGTGCCGAGCCCTGAGTGGATATTTACAGCAGACGCTAATGGCTCCTTGCCTCATACTTGGCGATCTTCTCCCGGTCCAGTGGCTTATTCAACAATAACCAGCCAGTCTCTTTCTCTATGGTGAAGACACCCTCAGGGGGACTATCTGCCCCTGGCCCAGTGATGCTGTAGAAAATCTTGGTGCCTCTGTCCTTATTAGATTTGAGCTGGAAGCAAAAGAAAATGGCAGCTGACAGAGTGACAGATCTCATGATTGCAGCAAAGAATCCTCTATGAAGTCATGGAGAGGGGAACCGCCTTATTAGAATTTGCTCCCACAAGAGATTAGCTTTCCTCTGTAGGCCCCAGCGCTTAGTAGCAAGAAAACTCCCTATAGCCAACAATGACTCTCAGGGAGAAGGAAGCCTTACCTGATTCAGCTTCTGGGGGAAGGGACCCTTGCCATTCTCAGACACAGATATTGGTGGGACCACCCATTCTCTCTTGCGTCTTTGTAAGATACGTTTGGATGGAAAGACCGCCAATGCCTTCCTTTCCTGTAAGAAGAGATGTGCAAAGAGGTGGAACACAGCCCAAATCCTTTCATCTACAGGAGTCAAGGGAGAGGACAGAGACCTAGTTGGGCCTATTGTAAAAGGAAATTTGGAAATAATCCAAGTCTTCACTTATAGTGGAAGACCAATGAAATATACCATAGAGGCCAGGTGTAATGGTTCACACACATAATCCTAGCACTCTGGAAGGCCGAGGTGGGTGGATCGCCTGAGCTCAGGAGTTTGACACCAGCCTGAGTAAGAGCAAGACCCCGTCCCTACTAAAAATAGAAAAAACTAGCTGGGTGTCGTGCCCAGTGCCTGGAGTCCCAGCTACTTGGGAGGCTGAGGCACAAGGATAGCTCAAGCCCATGAGTTTGAGGCTGCTGTGAGCTATGATGCCAGGACACTCTACCCAGGGCACCAGAGTGAGATTCTATCTCAAGTAAAAAATGGAAGAAATAAAGAAATATACCACAGCACATCCACCCCGTGAAATACTGTACAGCTCTAAAACTGCAGAGGATGTCGTATTTGTACTGACGGGAGACAATCTTTGATACAAACTATTAAATGAACAGATTAAGACACAAAACAACTTTATATGGTTTAATATGCTATTTAACAAACACTTACATAGCCTTTAAGTTGTGCCAGGCACTGTTCAATCTTTTGTATAAAAGATAGGAAAATATGGATATGTGCTCTTATTTCCTATGTATAGATGAAATCTGGGAGGATACAGAAGAAACTACTAACAGTGGTATCTATGGAAAGGGCGGAGGCATCGTACTGATATATTATTAAGTGCAAAAAGAAAGGTATAGATGTGACTAGTATTTTAGTTCTTTTTGGTGTAATTGACCAAAAACAAACAAACAAACAAACAAGCAAACTGAAACCAGCATGTTAATTTTTACCTGAAAGAAATGAGGGACAGCCTGAACAAGAGGGCTATACTAAATAAAAATAGAAAAAGTTTAGCTGGGTGTTATGGCATGTGCCTGTAGTCCCAACTACTTGGGAGGCTGAGGCAGGAGGATTGCTTGAGCCCAGGAGTTTGAGGTTGCTGTGAGCTAGGCTGATATCATATATAAAAAATATGCAACACAAATAAATAACATAAATAAATAGGTAATATATAAATGTATAACATATATAAAATAAATTCTGGAAGGAAAGAAATTGGCAACAGTGAGGTTATCTGTGTCTTTCAGGGATAAAGAGGACTTTAGCCAGATGAAGACAAATAAGAGGAAACATTTATTGGTTTTACTTGTTTTTTGGGGGGGTGGGGTAGGGTGGGGAGACAGAGTGCTGTGGTGTCACAGCTCACAGCAACCTCATACTCTTAGGTTCAAGTGATCCTCTTGCCTCAGCCTCCCAAGTAGCTGGGACTATAGGCACCCACTATAGTGCCTGGCTATTTTTTAGAGACAAGGTCTCTCTCTGGCTCAGGCTGGTCTCAAACCTGTGAGCTCAGGCAATCTACCTGCCTTGGCCTCCCAAGTGCTGGCAGGTACAAGCCACTGTGCCCGAGACATTTATTGTTTACCTTTTTTTGGGGGAGACAGAGTCTTGCTCTGTCACCCTGGGTAGAGTGCTGTGGCTTTAGCCTAGTTCACAGCAACCTCAAACTCCTGGGCTCAAGTAATCCTCCTGCTTCAGACCCTCCAAGCAGCTGGGACTATAGGTGCTCGCCACAATATCCCAGTTAATTTTTCTATTTTTTCAGTAGAGATAGGGTCTTATTTTTGCTCAGGTTGGTCTCAAACTCCTGAACTCAGGCAATTCTCCCATCTTGGTCTTTCAGAATGCTAGGATTACAGGTGTGAGTCAACACACCTGAATTTATTAAATAACTTTTTAATATTTTTTAGTTTTGAATCATGTGGCTGTGTTAACTATTCAAAAAATTAAGAAGGGTTGGTGCCTGTAGCTCAGTGGGTAGGGCACTGGCCACATACACCCAGGCTGGTGGGTTTGAACCTGGCCCGGGCCAGCTAAACAACAATGACAACTGCAACAAAAAACTAGCTAGGCGTTGTGATGGGTGCCTGTAATCCCAGCTACTTGTGAGGCTGAGACAAAAGAACAGCTTAAGCCCAAGAGTTCCAGGTTGCTGTGAGCTGTGATGCCACGAACTCTATTGAGGGTAACATAGTGAGACTGTCTCAAAAACAAAAACAAAAACAAAAACTTTAAGAGGAACAAAATAGTGTGGTCAAGTGCTTCTGGTCCATCTTCCTAGAGGCTCATGGGATTGGCAGTCCAGTGTCAGAATTACCCTCCCTGGGGTTAACCTGGATGATATAGTAAAGAAGGAAAGGGAGGTAGGAGAGGGAATTCAAGGGATAAAGTGCACTGGGTGACTCCTCACCAGGCAGGTCTTTGCCCTCATGGCCTGACTCTGGCGCCCCTGCTGGCTGTGTGCAAGCACTGCCCTACTTAGGTCAGCACTCATGTGGGCAGCTCAAGGCTAATCACACTCCTCCTTTGAAGGGCTAACTTGGCTCACAATAGCCACAGCAACCAAGGACTCACAGCAACCTAGGCATGCAGAGAGAACATCTTTCTTTTGTCCTCAGGTGGACATGGGGTTTTACCTGGACTGTCCCACCATTCAGCACAGTGAAGTCATCGTCATCAGTGCTAAGCAGAGCCAACTCTTGCCCAGGGCAGCCCATGCATACTGTGAAGAAGGGAGAAAGTGAGTATTAAGAAAGGGGTGGTGGGCTTCTGGAAGTTACTACAGGGGAAACAAGACCTGGCAAGGACCGGGTGGCTGCAGACAGATGACTTGGCTTACATTCTCTAACCAGCAGTGTGACCAATGCAAGAGGCAGACGGGGCTTCCAACTTTGGTCTTTAAGAGGGAGGACCACCTTGTAGTCAGATGGTGAGTAAAATCCCTTTGTTCATGAGGCCAGAGAACCAAGATCATAGATATTCACTGACATTAGCACCAGGTGGCCTCATGAGACATAGGTTGACTCAAGGTTATAGTAGAAGCAGATGATTTTCTGAAAGCCCGAGTTTATCTATACAAAATACACCTCTTATTCCACTGTGACCCCCTCAGATAACTCTGGAAAATCTTTGATTGCTTCAGGTTGTCAGGCTCCTTCTGAATCTCTCCCGCCTGACTACCCTAAAACAGGCACTCTGAATTAATAACTACCATTCGCCAGACAGAGAGACTGGGCCCATTTCATTTTTACAACTACTCCAGCAAGGCCAGTATCTTTTCAAAGATAAGAGAACAGGTTCAAAAGCCAGGTCTGCCTGATTCCAAGACACAGTAGAAAGTATTCCCAACCAGTGTTCTTACCCTGTCCCTCCCTGTTCACACAGCCATGAAATCAGGGAGCCTGCCAGGAGCCACACCCGGGGCTCTGCCCAGTGCTCACATTTGCCAGGCTGCAGTTTAACCAGGACTACAAGGTCAGTATTGTGCCTGGCCATAGAAACATCAAGGTGAAGGCCCCCAACTCTCTTTTTGGAAAGGTTGCCCTTTAGTCTCAGATGATTATTATTTTATTTAAAAAGAGTCTTTCTGGACAGGTGTGGTCACTGTGCTAATCCTAGCAGTCTGGGAGGCAAATGCAGGTGGATCACCTGAGCTCAGAAGTTTGAGACTAGCCTGAGCAAGACTGAGACCCCGTTGCTATTAAAAATAGAAACAGTCAGCCAGGTGCAGTGGCTTATGCCTGTAATCCTATTATTCTGGGAGGCCGAGGCAGGTGGGTTGCCTGAGCTCAGGAGTTTGAGACCAGCCTGAGCCAGAGTGAGACCTTGTTTCTAAAAATAGCTGGCTATGTGGCCAGTGCCTGTAGTCCCAGCTACTTGGGAGGCAAGAGAATAGCTTAAGTCCAAGAGTTTGAGGTTGCTATGAGCTGTGATGACACAGCACTCTACCAAGAGTGACATAGTGAGACTCTGTCTCAAAAAAAAAAAAAAAAAGAAAAGAAAAGAAAAGAAAAGAAAAAGAAAAAAGAAAGAAACACTAGCAGGATGTTGTGGTGGGTGCCTGTAGTCCCAACTATTCATGAGGCTGACGCAAGAGTTTGAGGTTGCTGTGAATTATGATGATGCCACGGCACTCTACGGGGGGGGGGGGGGGGGGGCAAAGTTTGGAGCTCCCCCAGAAAAAAAAAAAAAAATTAAAAAAAAAAAACCCAAAAAAAAAGGATAACACGGCGAACCCCCCGTAGACCACCCGTTTGGGGGC